>LPNX010182761.1:0-31395 GCA_001517045.1 Pseudotsuga menziesii
AATCCCCCCCCTTCCACCGCCAGTCCCCTTCCCAAAACCGCCCAAAATTCCATGGCCCACCTCGTTGATGATATTAAACTCCCCATCTTTAAAGGCACGGGCTCCAAAGACCCAGAACAGTTCTGGTTTCTCTGCGACGCGGTATGGACCGCGAAAAAAATTACCGATTCGGATGTGCGCACCGCGCAGCTCATTACATCTTTTCGGGACAGGGCTCTGACTTGGTTCATGAAATTTTCTAGCACCCAGAACCCTACTTTAGGTGAAATCAAGGCGGCCATAATCAAAGAATTTAAGAAACCTAAATCGGAGTCGCAGAGCATCACTGAACTCAAAGATATTCAACAGCGGCGCGGCAAATCGGTCTGGGACTTTGATCAGAGATTCAAAGTTCTACTGGACCAAGTCAGTTTTACCATTAGTCCTGCGCAGCACAAGGAATGGTTTAATGCCGCATTGTTACCACATATCCGAACTCCACTCATGCAACAGAAAGTTGCTGACCAGCAAGAGGCTCTAGAAATCGCAATGAAACTAGAGACTGCCCCTGTCGGAGATGACTCTGGGATTGCTCAAATCCAAGCGCAGTTAGATGCGATGTCCCTGGAACTCCGTGAGATGAAAAAGGGAAAGTCTGACTGTGAAGCGGGTTGGTGTACGCAATGTCGGACTGAAGGACATGACAAGGAACGGTGCCCTCTAATAGCCAAGTACCTGCAGACCGGCGCGCCGAACCTCTTTCCGCCAGAGGTTCTCTATTGTGAGCTTTGCAGAATGACAGGCCAACATCGACCTGAGAACTGTTATCTGCTGCAAAGGTATGCGCAGGGACCTAAGAACCCCTACTGTAAATTTTGCAAATCTATCGGTCATAATGAAGAGGAGTGCCGCACCTATGATGCCTACCGGGTGCACACGGAAGGCCCACATAACGACAGTTATGGCTACCAGGGGGGTGCCTCTGGCCGAGGTACCTCTGGAGGTCGTGGAGGCATGGCTGGGCGAGGCCGAAACCAAATTGTGTGTTATAATTGTAACCAAGCCGGGCATTTGGCTCGCGACTGTCGGAACCCAACTACGACATGTCGGTATTGCCGCGCCATCGATCATGTGATTGAACAGTGCCCTCAGCTGATCGCTAAAATTCAGGCACGACAGACTATCCCTACTCAGAGCCTTCAGATGATTTCTGTAGAGCCCCGCCCTGTGGCGACCATTAATGTCGTTACACGAAGTGGACTCACGACACATATCCAGGAAACGCCAAACCGCCTTGTCGAAGCTCTAATTCGTAAGGCCCCTGAAAAAAGTCCTGCATTTGATATCCTCAGAGAAAAAGAGACATTCATGGCGGCCAAGAAAGATTTTGCTGGCCCTAGTCTACCCAGTGTCCCTGTGCAGCTTCATTCACCGCCCTACGACACATCGATGGATAAAGAAAGTGTACTATCTACCTTTCTGCACAGCTGCCTTAAACTTTTAAGAAATCAATCTGCTCTAAATGAGCTGCAGAACATCCTTACTACCTGTGAATCTTTGCAAACTGGTGCTCAGGAAAAAACTGTTCATTGAGTCAGCAGGACCGGCAGGGAAATGCGATTGAATGCTCAGATCGGGGCATATGATATGACCGATGTTATTCTGGACTTGGGATCCGATGTCAATGTTCTAACCAAACAAACCTGGGAACAAATGGGGAAACCTACCCTTGCCTGGTCTCCTATACAGTTGAGGCTGGCCAACCAGCAAAATATTGTACCCTTAGGAAGATTCCTGGATCTCCAAATAGATATTGACGGAGTTAGTACCGTCGCGGACTTCGAAGTAATTGAGATCATTGATGACAGCAACCCTTACCCGGCCCTGTTAGGAATTGAATGGGCAATGGAAAATGCCGCAGTAATCAACCTCAAAAAGAGACAGATGGTCTTCGAAGGGACAGACTTCAGGGTCATCTTGCCGAACGGTATACTGAGCCAATCCACCATAACGATCAGGCTGATGTGAAACCTGTATCTCCTATCACGGCGCAGGACGAAGGTAACGCGGATTCCTCGGCCGCAGGATGGGAGTCTGGTAGCTCCTGTATGATGGACCCTGAAGAGGAACTCGAAAATTGGCAACACCGATTGTCTGAGCTCCATCGGGGCAGCAATGCCTGCTTTACCAAGTCTATCAGATGGGTCGACTCACAGACCCGACATATCCCTGTGTATGATGGTTCGAGAGATCCGGCATCGTTTATCGCACACATATCGGCTCAGATACCTGCCCTACAAATCATGGAAGCCCTAGAGTCATCATTCAGAGCTACCGCAGTCAGATGGTGGACGAGCCATAAGAAGCAGATCCCTACCTGGGAAGTATGTCAGAAGCTCCTTCGCCTACGGTTCTCGGATCAGTTGGCCACAGTACGAAGTAAGTTTGATGGAAAAACTTGCCCCCAGGACCATCTCAGCAACTGCTACGAGGCATGGAAGTATGTCCCTCAGGATGAGTGGGTACATAGATTTGTTCACACGCTCGGACCATTGGCAAAGAACTGGTACGAGGAGGTTGAACTTCGCCGAGATACTGTAAGTTGGGATTGTCTTGTTCATAGCTTTGTCAATACTTTTTCTACTAATGATGTCTGTCCATCCCTAGATGCAGCTATCAGGGTCATCCATACTAAGGTATTTAATGATCAAGAAGTGACTGAAACTCATCCTGATTGGGCCGCACAAGAAGCCTTCGCAGTCGAATGTTATAATTTCACAGTCGATGAAGAATGGGATCCGCGCCGTCTTGCTATCCCAGAGTCAGAAGGATATTGTGATGTGCATGGACCGGCAGTCGAAGTTTGCGAAGTGACACAACCCTTGAAGACGCGCACAGTTAACATTGGATCCGACGCTCAGCCTAAGCTCGCTACCATTGGCGACTATTGGGACGACGAGATGGTAAGCAAGGTAACTCAACTACTCCAGGAATACCAATATCTGTTTCCGACAAAGTTCTCTGAAATGAAAGGTATCTTGGGAGATATTGGGGTAATGAAGATCCCCCTAAAGCCTGATGCCAAGCCGGTGAAGCAGCGCCCCTATAGATTGAATCCAAAATACAAGGAAAAGGTTAAGCTAGAATTGGAAAAGATGCTTGCTGCTGGAATAATTGAACCTGTTGAAGAATCTGAGTGGGTCAGCCCTATGGTCGTCCAGGAGAAGAAGACTAAGGGTGAAATCCGAATCTGTGTCGATCTAAGGAAACTCAATGATGCCTGTCTGCACGACCCTTTCCCCACTCCCTTTACAGATGAAGTGCTCGACAATGTCGGAGGCCAAGAAATATACTCTTTTACCGATGGTTTTTCGGGCTACCATCAGATCCGAATTGCTCCAGAAGACCGACACAAGACAACCTTCGCTACCGAAATGGGTTCCTTCCAGTATACCGTTATGCCCTTCGGGTTGAAGAATGCACCTGCCATATTTTCCCGAGTAGTCATTTCTGCTGTTAAGGAATACATACATAAATTTTTAGAATTTTATTTTGATGACTGGACTATTTTTGGGCTCGTAAAAGACCATATAACTAGTTTGAGACTTATGTTGGATAAATGCAGACAGCACCAAATCTCCTTGAATTTAAAAAAATGCATTTTCTGTGCGCCTTTTGGCATTCTACTTGGTCATGTGGTATGCAAGCAGGGATTGATGATGGACCCTGCGAAGATCGCTATTATTGTAAACTTGCCACCACCAAAATCAGTCAAACAACTTCGAACAACACTTGGTCACACTGGTTACTATAGGAAATTTATCCAAGGATATGCCAAGATTACCGCCCCAATGGAGAGGCAACTAAAGAAAGATGTCAAGTTCGAATGGACTCCAGAATGCCAAGCAAGCCTTGACATTCTGAAAGAAAAAATGGTCACCGCCCCTATCCTTGTATTCCCTGATTGGAACAAGGAATTTCATGTGCATGTGGATGCCTCCTCTATTGCTTTGGGTACTGTGCTCGCTCAGCCAGGTGCAGGTAATATTGATCACCCTATCTCTTTTGCCAGCAGGAAGTTGTCTACGGCGGAGAAAAATTATACTACGACAGAACGTGAAGGTCTTGCTATGGTATATGCATTACAAAAATTTCGGCATTATCTTCTAGGTTCTCATTTTAAGATGTTTACTGACCATTCTGCTTTGAAGTACTTAGTCAACAAACCTGTGCTAGGAGGAAGAATATACAGATGGTTAATTCTATTTCAAGAATATGATTTTGAGATCATTGTTAATCCTGGACGACTTAACCTAGGACCTGACCACTTGTCGAGGCTCGAGTCAGGCGAGGAACCTACCAATATAGACGAAGGCCTCCCCGATGCACAATTATTTGCTATACAGATAGTTGATGACTATTTCCAGGATATTGCTCAGTATTTGTCTACAGGTATTACCCCCACAGAAATGACCACACAACAGAAGAAGCAGCTGGTGATCCGAGCCGCGGACTTCACTTTAATAGCAGGACATCTGTATAAGATGGGACCAGATGAGATATTACGCAGGTGTGTCTTGGAACACGAAAAACCTCTAATATTGGCAGAAGCACACTCTGGCGTAGCAGGCGGTCACTATGTAGGAAAAGCAACAGCACAGAAGATCTTGACAGCTGGCTTATGGTGGCCCACACTTCACAAAGACGCAAGAGAATACTGCCACAGCTGCGACATCTGTCGAAGGACAGGTAAACCATCTAGGAGGGATGAAATGCCCCTAGCTCCACAAATAACATTACAGGCCTTTGAAAAATGGGCCATTGACTTTGTTGGTCCCATTAACCCACCTGCGAAAAAGTCAGGTGCTCGATATATCATTACAGCAACTGATTATCTTACCCGTTGGGCCGAGGCTCAACCTGTCAAGACCTGCAGCGCTGCTACTGCTACGAAGTTTATCTTCGACAACATCTTATCCAGATTTGGGTGTCCCAAAGTTCCTATGAGTGATCAAGGGTCGCATTTCCTGAACAAGACTATTGAAGTATTGACCGAATAATTTCAAGTTTATCATCAAAAGAGTACCGCATATCACCCACAAGCAAATGGGACTGTCGAAGCTTTTAACAAAATCCTTGAGCAGGCCTTGACAAAGGTCTGTAACGCTAACAGGAATGATTGGGATCTTCGCATTCCAGCAGTACTATGGGCTTACAGGACTACTTGCAAGAAATTGACAGGCCATACACCCTTTCGACTAGTTTATGGACAAGAAGCTGTCATGCCCATGGAATATATTGTTCCCAGCCTCCGGATCTCTGCTTTCACCAAGATGGATGACCCTGCCATAATCACAGAAAGGCTGAAGCAGATATTACAACTTGAGGAGGATAGACTTGTCGCAGGCTTCCAGCAACAGGTGCAGAAAGCTCGAGAAAAAGCGTGGCACGACAGGAACATCAAGAGGAAACATTTTCAACAGGGTGATCTTGTGCTCCTTTATGACAGCAGATTCATGAAGTTCCCTGGAAAGTTTAAAACACATTGGAAAGGACCATATGTAGTACAGAAAGTTACTGATGGGGGCGCAGTTCAGTTAGCCAAGTTAAATGGCGAGCTTTTCCCCTCTATGATAAACGGGAGCCGTTTAAAAAAGTACATAGACAGGCCAGGTGTTCAGAACAGGGGATAGATCCAATTAAATAGGTAACATGCTTATTGCACTATGTAGTCTGTTTTGTCCACAGCATGCGAAGTAACAAGCTGGTCGTAGGTCGCAGGGTCAGGTTGTGTCAAAGTCTCAAGGTGTGCCGCAACTGTGGTGGATGGGACATACCGCAATTCGGCGGCGCTAGCACGAGCGTTGCTCTCATTACTGATCATCATGAGATTTTGGGGAAAATCCGGTGCCCTGAGGAGCAGATTCCCGGAACGTCATCAGATTTAGTATCATGTCTAAACCATGATACCACACTCCGCATTAGGATTTTATAAGGAGCTATTTCGACTTGTAATTTCTACCTGAAGCACATCTGTGACATTTCAGCTTGAACTATGTCGAACGACAGTAATGTTCAGACGTTGGTACGAGACGTAAGGGACTGAGGTCTGCAACACCTTCTAACTATGCCATTTACACAGTTCTGCTTGGCTAAGTACATCGACAGGCAGGAGCTTGCTCTAAATTTGCACAGACGGCCAGGAGTCTGCTCTAACATAGAGCAGCCAAGGGCGTGAGGCCTCGCAGAATGACTCTGGGAAATCCCCCTGCGGTGACTGTTGGTGTCACAGAACCACGCCAAGTAGGCTCCTCATGTGGTGGGACACGCAATTCTAGGGGACCCCAAAGTCGTGGATGGTCAAGTATCGGCCATCAGAGAGCCGGATGTTGATGCAGGTGGTCGCGACGGCTTTCATCAGTAAACCTGCTGCAAAGGACAGAAGTATGCAGCCGGCAGCAGCATGGAGAGCTTCATTAATCAGTATAATATGTCTCCTTAGCGAAATTAGGCCATCAGAGAAGCTGCAGAGTGTCCCGGGACGGGCCACTAGTGAGTCTTAGGGGCCTGTTGGGGCGCATACTCCATAGGGGGTAACTCCGCAGTTAATTAGAAAATTTGTAAGCGGAGCCATGGGTCAAAATAGTCTTAGGGGTGTCAGGGTAAGTCAAAACCCTCCCTTTTTGTAATAAACCCATGGTTTAAATTCAGGGTTTAGGGTTTTGTGGGTGTCCATGGTTTAAGACCAGGGTTTTGTGAAACTGCGTAGTATAAATAAGCGCTTATGTAAAATGGATAGGTTAGGCTTTTTGATGTAAAGAAAGATAAGGCGAAGTAAGGTTGGTTTTTGGTAAGGAAAGGACAAGTCCCAGCTGTGTGCATGGACGACCTCTGCAGCTGTGTGCGCAGAGGGTTTTTGTAAGGAAGAAAGAAAGATCTGCTGCTGTGTGCGCGGCTGTTAAGAGCTGAAGGAATCTGCAGCTGAGTGCGCAGATAAACTGTGGTTTTGAGGAAAGAGGAATAAAACGCAGTTTGTGGACGTAGCCCCTACACTGGGGGTGAACCACGTTATATTTGGTGTTGTGGTTTTGTTGTGTTGTTTCTGTTCTGTCATTTTCATGCATTAAACTGAATATATCTGATAATATAAGATCTCTGCTAATACTAAGCTTCGCTGTGAATTCCCCGTAGTGGGTTATGCAAGTTTGGTTTGTTTATTATGCTGTGAAGTTATATGTGAATGAATGATAAGTTAACAAGAAGTTGATTAATAATTGTTTAGAAAGGATAAGGTATAGTAATACCCCTCTCTGCATGCAGAAACCTGATTCTGCGGCACCCCATTGCTGTTTCGGGTGAGACTGCAACCTGCGCGCAGGTTGTTGCCGAAAGGGCCAACACAGTGGGTCTTTTGTTGGTGCGACGTATAAGCGTTAACCCGGGTCTGCCCATGTGCCCAACAATGGTATAATGTTTTCATTAATGACAACATACTACTAATATGCATGTGATGGGTAAGTAGCTCATGGTGCTATACAACTCTCCATTGCTACTTATATAGAATGAAACCTCTTTGCTGACATATTGTATTAGTGCACAATTTCAATGATGTCTTGGTAGAGATGGAAGGAATCTATAAAAGTTTCCATGAGATATGGATGAATGTTGTACTGGCTAAAATATTTGCATGATCATATATTGATTTGCCATTATGAATATTCCTTATGAAATGTTTCTAACCATACAAATGCATTTGACTTGTAGGAAAGATCATGTACATAATCAATCACAAGAAAAGATGGATGAGACTTGTTCTGAAGAACAAGTGATGACAATTAAAGAAGAATATGACAATACTTTCAAAGAATCCAAGAGGCCTCAGACATAGTGCATTTATGTGACATTGTTGAGCAACATCATTAATGCAGAGCCTTCCAGCTATGAAGAAGTAGCCAAGAAGAAAGGGAAGGAGAAGAAGAATGATGTCTAGGATGCAGCATCGAGACCTGAAGGGAAGTTTGTAGTATCTTCCATATGGATCTACAAGATCCAGAAATGTAGTAGATGACAACATCATGGGATACAAGGTAGGATTCATAGCACGAGGATTCTATTGGAAAGAAGGAATAGACTATGAAGAGACATTTGAATCCAGTGCGAGTTAAGGCACATGACATGTAGACTCATGTGTGCAAACTAAAGAAGGACTTGTATGAGCTCATAAGACACCCATGGGATAACACATACATGAGGAGCTTGAGGATCACCTAGAGTGATGAATATCTTAACCTTTTCTACATGGTTGAAGATGAAAGCCTTTAGAGGATAACATGTGGATATGGGTTTTAGCCAGTTTTTCTACATAGTCTGAATGTTGCCATATGCCAAACTTTGAATGTTTCACTCACAGGCAAAGCCATATAATGATGAATCAAAGGAAGTCACAATAGTAATGAAGCAAATGTTAATGTTATATCCACAGATGAGAACAATGTCACAGCTCTAAATGTTGCACAGAATACTTGCATATTGAAAAGGATGATTACACAGTTCACTACAACAGAGGATTTCATTATACATTCAAATAAATGAAACATAAGGATGAAAATGATCAAGTGTTACATCTATACAATGATTCACATATATAAAATAGAGTTTTAAATGAATAATTTGATCACACTATACAGAATGGGCGGGATTTGAAACAAAGTGGCCGGAAAGATAGCGATTTTTCATCCGCAACGACAGAAGGGTAGTGGCTTCTTCATCCGCAATGGCGGAAGCCCACAACAAAAGGATCGGTGACAATGCGGCAAACAAAAATATCGGTGAGTGGAAGAATAGTCTCATTTGCAGCTGCAACATCAGAGTGAAAAGCGGAACGGGAGCCGCAACGCCGGAGCTTCAAAACATCGGAAGTCGAAACGGAACAGGAGCTGCAACAGCAGAG
Source organism: Pseudotsuga menziesii (assembly GCA_001517045.1). Lineage (NCBI taxonomy): Eukaryota > Viridiplantae > Streptophyta > Pinopsida > Pinales > Pinaceae > Pseudotsuga > Pseudotsuga menziesii. Next base: position 8,930 of record LPNX010182761.1, read on the forward strand.
GTATAAAGGCTTTCAGGAGCCTCAACGTCGGAGGTATAAAGGATTTTGGGAGCCGCAACGGCGGAAGACGAAAATACCACGGGCTCCGTGGTAGGTCTATCGGCGTCGAAAACTTTATGAGCCGGATGGTTAGCACATTATGCAGCCGCAATGACGGAAGACAGAAGACTACGAGCTCCGCGGTAGGTCTTTCGGCATTGAAAACGTTATGAGTCGGATGGTTAGCCATTATGGAGCCACAACGGCGGAGATTGATAGAACAAAATGTTCTGACATGAAACCAAATATTTAGCCGACTAAGGAAAATGCATCGGAAAAGAATATCGAGACTGAATCCGCTTATCTTTCCGCAACGGCGGGAGGATAAGCAAATAAACCTCTGATTTAAACATTTAAAACCCCAGTGTGGCATGTCATTGGAAAGAAGTGGCGTGGCATGGGCTTACAGAGCAGAGAATAACTATTCATGGAATGCAGAGAGTCAGGCAAGTTGAGTATTTGAAGGACTTAAGAGTTTTTCAGTTAAAGACTTGAGAATCTATGGTATTCATGGAATGTGAATCGTTTTGTACAGATCAGCATTCGAGACCTTTTAACTGTTTCTCATTTGCAATTAGATGGAAAATGAAGAGTCCGTAACCGTTTCTGTAATGAACGGAGAGAATGGGAATCGACTGGAATATATATATATATTGTAGCAAGCAGATGGTGGTGTGCGCTGTTTAGTAAGGTAATTTCGAATATAAGAGATTGAGCACATTGCAGAAAAGGATTGAAGAGCTGGATATGATGATAGTTGCAGAGTATGAAGAGTCCAGATGAGAAAGAATATAAGAATGATACAGTGACAGTCTCGGTGAGTTCTGTATGTGCTTAGTCTTGATGATAAACAGATAAAAATGTACAGAGATAGAATTATAACATCTGTTGTGAATATCTGCAATACTGTCTAATTCAGAATCGTAATGTAAATGCTGATTTATAAATCCTAGTCATAGACAGTAAGGGGTTGTAAGGGTTTGATTCATTCTGTAATTCAAAAGAGTTCTCTGGGGTGTTGTAGCATCCTTCTGGTTGTTGCCAAAAAATAGAAACAAATTGGTGCTTGTATAATTGGAAGTTGGAGCTTCCATAGGTAGCAGCCTCGTCCGAGTTGAAGATCAGGCAAAATAAAAGAATGTAAAGAGGAGTTGGAGCTTACCTTTCATTCTTAAGAAGAAGAGTATTTACTGGTTCCTCATGAAAACATTGTGTCTTGTGTTCGTTGATGTGATTGAATGTTGACTGATATTTAATTTGCTGCTATATGTTGAATGGTTTAAACATATGTCCATAATAAATCTGAAACATCCTTTAAAAAGATGCACTTTGGTATATAACTAATTCACCCCCCCCTCTCAGTTACTTTAATCCGTGCAACAATGGTTTGATTACTGATACAAAGAGGAAGCTTGCTACTGAGTTTGAGATGAAGGACTTGGGTATGATGCACTACTTTCTAGGTATTGAGGTGTGGCAGAATGCGGATGGAATCTCCCTGGGACAAGGGAAGTATGCAGTAGAGATGATGAAGAGGGTCAAGATGATGGAATGCAAGGACATGGCCACACCTATGGCATCGAACCTGAAGCTATTGAATGATGTTTCATTAGATTTGATTGATGCTACGATGTATCGTTAGATGATTGGGTCCTTGATGTACCTGATGAATACGAGACCAAATATTTGCTTTGTTGTGAACACATTGAGCCAGTTCCTAACAGATCCTAGACATGTTCACTTGATTGCTGCAAAGCATATTCTGAGGTACCTAAAGGGTACAAATGATTATAGGCTCAAGTATGAGGTGAATCAGAAGATTAACCAAGAAGGTTATGTTGATTTAGATTGGGCAGGTAGTGCCATCGATAGGAAGGGCACTTCAGGGTGTTGCTTCAGTATGGGATTAGGTGTGATCTCTTGGTTTAGCATGAAATGGTCTTGAGTGGCACTGAGTACAGCTGAAGCAGAGTATGTCACAGCTTATTCAACTAGTTGTGAGGCAGTATGGCTGACGAAGCTACTATCTGATTTGTTTGATCTCTAGTTGGATGCTACTTGTATATATTGCGACAACTAGAGTTATGTGAAGTTGTCTAAGAACCCGGTGTTCCATGACAAGTCGAAGCATATCGAGATAAAATATCACTATATCAGGGATATGGTGCAGAGAAGAGTAGTGAATCTACAGTATGTTACGATGGATGAACAGATAGCTGATGTGTTGACCAAGCCATTAACGAGAGAGAAGTTTGAGTACTTCATGGAGAATCTTGGTGTTCTCTAGATCGAGGTTCCCTCCAAAGGGAAGTGATGAGTTTGAGAGCCCTTGTGACATGGATGTAGGATTGGTTCCTCACATGGTCATATATAAGTGTAGGAGCCATTCTAATGTGATTGTGGGATGTATTCCCACATGATCAAATATAAGTGTAGGAGCCTTTCTGATGTGACTGTGGGATGTGTTCCCACATGATCAGATGTAAGTGTAGAGCCATTCTGATGTGACTGAGGGATGTGTTCCCACATGATCAGATATAAGTGCAGGATCTATTCTAATTTGATTGAGGGATGTGTTCCCACATAATCAAATGTAAGTGTAGAGCCATTCTGATGTGACTACGGGATGTGTTCCCACATGATCAGATGTAAGTGTAGAGCCCTTTTGACATGTATGCTGGATTGGTTCCTTGCATGGTCGGAAGTAAGTGCAGAGCCATTTCAACATGTATGCTATATTGGTTCCTCGCATGGTCAGATGTAAGTGCAGATCTCTTTCAACATGTATACTAGATTGGTTCCTCGCATGGTCGCATGTAAGTGCAGAGCCCTTATGACATGTATGCTAGATTGGTTTTTCACATGGTTGGATGTAACTGCAGATCCTTTTCGACATGTATGCTGGATTGGTTCCTCGCATGGTTAGATGTAAGTGCAGATCCTTTTTGACATGAATGTTGGATTGGTTCCTCTCATGGTCAGATGTGAGTAATGGGCCATTCTGACATGGATTCAGGATGTGTTCCTCCCATAGTCAGATGTGATTGCTGGGTGTGCCTTTTTGACATGTATGCTGGATGTGTTCCTCACATCGTCAGATGTAAGTGCTGGGTGGGTCGTTCTAACTAAGGGTCAGATATAAGCATTGAAGAAGACCTACATGGAGGCTAGGCCTACAACCAGCATGAAAAAGGGTTGGATCTGTAGAAATTCATGTGATGAGAAGAATGAAGAGATAGCACCATTTGATTGAGATAGCAGAAGTAGTGATGATGATGATGATCAAGTGATGATCCAGACTTGATGATTATCTAGTGATGATCTAGATTTGATGGTGATCCAGTGATGATCCATCTTTGATGATGATCCAGTGATGATGATCCGATGATCCAGACTTGATGAAGATGACTTGATGATGATCCAGACTTGATGAAGATGACTTGATGATGATCCAGATGATATAGAGAAGAAGACTTGTGCCGATAGAATACCTTCCTAGTTAAGAGGGAGTGTTGATGTATTTATAACTTCAGAATGTATTCACTTGTATATTTTATGTATTTTAACCCGATGTTTATTCCAGGAAGTATCTGTAATGTAATTGATTCATGTCATGCCCTGATGTTCCTATTGGGAGATTCAATAATGCAAACAATTCATGTAAATTCATAGAGGGTAACCCTACTTATTGATCAAGGGTTGAAGTCCCCGTAGTTGTGGGGCACTAGGGTTATTAGAATATCCTAGAGAAGTCGACCCTAGGTGAGTTAATGTAATTCGGGTCATTAGTACCCTAGTTGTGGTTACTCGAGCCTACATAACTGAGTCAAATATTAAGTGAACGAAAGAATATAAACAGAGGGTGAGACTCTCTATTTATCACACACACACTCACTCACTGGGGTGCATGAGTGAGAGAGGAGAATCTCTCTCAAGTGTGAGAGAGAAAAGAAGCTGTTGGAGATCATCTTTATGTTTTCGGGTTTTACTACTGCCACTGGTGCTCATTCTATCTTTGAGGAAGTTGCGAGGTTTTCTCCTTTATGGTTTCCTCGAGGAAAATTATTTGTGTCTCTTGTCTCTTGTGTTTATTTTTGTGCATGTTATTCTCTCAGATAATATCCTAATATCATATTGCTTAAATGATAAAAAACTAACAAATTTTTGGAGTGCAATACAAGCAATGTGACCCTGGGATAGTTTTTAGTCCCATTGATTTCAATTTTTTTGGAAAACAAGCAATATGGAAGATGGATTCCCAAATTAATAAAGTGATTTTAATCAGAGTAGTGAAATAACAAGCATGGTGGTTACTCTATAAAATATTCATGGAATCTCAAAGACTCAAAATTGGGCAACTCAGTGGCAAATTCAAAGAATCACACAGAAAGTAGGTTCTTCAACACACATGTTTGAAATTTATTAAGGACAATCAATATTGGGAAGGGAGGATTTGTCATGTCCCAAATTTTGCATTGGTCCACAATGGCCTAATCACATTTTCCATATTCATGAGATTTTGTCAAATTGATGCTAAGGGTGAAATAATTGCAAAGGAGGAAAATTACTAGTTTCCTAGGTTGGGGGTGGAAGATTTGGGATTTGTAATAAGAGGGAAAATAATTGATGTTCAAAAATTAGAATGGAATAAATATTTAATAATGTATCTTATTAAATAAATACAAGAGAAAATTTAAGTGGGAATGGAACATGGAGACACATGGATTGTATGGGGCCCACACAAGCTAGAACTTATGTGCCACATGGCATCCTCCTCTTGCAATTTAAAATACATGGGAATTATAAATGTTATTGGATTAATTATAAGGATAATATAATTGGAAATATTCATCATAGGTATAATTTGGAAGGAAATTCAACTTACATGGGAGAGGAAGATTCATTTTGGAGCTAGTGAGAGACTTGGACTAGATTCCCTAGCTCTATGACAACAATGATGAAGATGCTATGGCACATATGAAACAAATCAGATATGAAGGATGAAATATGAGATATTAGACATGTCAAGTATAAATATATCATCCAATAGGTTGGTCATGTGAGTTTGGGAAGCTCAATGGGTTCCTACTCAAACTGGGGGAAGATGGAAGGCTGGGAAAGGGAGGACACATGGAAAATCTCGATCCCACACCATAATTAGAATTGGTTTGAGTTTATGAATGGATTGGTAAAATTATAAGTCTAAGTATGTTTATAAAATATAGGGATCAACCAATAGAGGATGTTTTTATCATTTTAGAAATTTGCATTTGTGAATTGAGAGAGCTAGTGGATGACTAATTTCTTGCCTTAGCCAATTTCGAGGGTGAAATAATACCATCCAAGTTGGTGTTTGGAGAGGCCAATAAAGTTTTTCATGGATATTTAATGGATATTATATTTTCAGGTTTAATCTACATGGCAGTGCGTGGTTCCTTCTAGTGCAACACTTTCTCTGAACTATTCCCAGTTTTATTGCACACTCTTGCTCATGGAGGGATTGCGCTTTGGGTGAGCTATTATACTTTCTGGGACAGATTATAATGATCCATTTATGATTGGAATAAGTTAAATATTATTTTTTCTTCATTCTCATGAAGTCTCAGGTCGAAATATCAAATGGTTGGATGTAAAAGTGATTATTAATGAACAAACAATGACCATTTCCCTGCTAGATTGATGTATGCATTTGAATGCTATTGATTTAGAGATTATCATGGTAAATTTATGATTGTAATAATTTTAATATTATATATTATTCATCCTCATAAAGTATCAGGTATAAATACCAAAGGTTTGTATGTAAAAGTGAATATTAATGAGGAAACAATGACCATTTCCCCACTATATTGTTGTATCCCATGGTAATGATGATTATTTCGAATGGGAGAATGTATATATGATATATTTATGATTAATTGAATGTAATTTATGAGTATTACAAGTTTTAGTTTCATCACTTAAGCATTTGAAGCCATCTTACTCAGTTTAATTGCATTTGAAGAAGATTTGATGCCATTTCCCAAAGGGTCGAACTAGTGATTTTGTATTTGTTTGGGAGAGGATCATAACAGCATGTATAAACTGAATAATGATGCATATGAGACAATAAAAATTTCCTTTAAACATCCTCTTCCTCTTTTCATAAATTTGAGTGGGTTTGGGAGCATTTGAGAAGCCATTTCCAGCATTTGCCTAGGGGGAAATTGGAACCCCAATTTGCTAGTAAAGCCTCCTACTTTGACCAGAATATTAAACAAATTTGCATAAGTAATTAGAGGGTCATAAATAATCCCTGAAAATTATATTCAAGTATTAATATAATTCATATACCTTTTAAGAATATTTGGGTCAATTTGGAGATCTAGACATCATAACTAGTCAAAGGTCGAAATAGGGAACAAAGTGAAAAATTGGTCATTTTAATACAATTTCCAAAAAGGGACATTAAAATATCCAATTGACAGGAAATCCGGGGGGGGGGGGGTTCATAGAGGATATGATGAATTGAACTAGATCGAGGAGAACCTCAGTCGGTTGACATTGGAAATCCTGGACATTACTGTAAATGACCTCCCTAGGAGGTACCAGAGACATACTACTAGAGTGTTAGGATGATTTGGACAGTTGCTACGTAGAGTGGGAAGGGAATTCTTGTGCTATTATGAGAAACATTAAATCCCACATGATCTAGACACTGAAATATATCCAGCTTCAACATTTTTCGATATTTTGTATATCTGAAAGCCAACATTCTTCAGTCGGGGTCTCGAGACCATTTATTGTAAAAACACACTTTTGATTATATATATACATACTTAATTTGTGACCAATCAGTTTTTTATCATGGGATGCTATTTATATGAGTTGTATATATTTTTACTATTTACATTTATTTACAAATGAACCATGTCTTTTACTTATCAAATGTTATGAATGTGCAATATACCAATACAACATGTAATTGGACAATCAATCCGAAATGGTGTTACAAGATCTAGGAATATGCTCATAAGTAATACTTTCAAATGATAATTCCAACAAACATACTCTCCAAAATATATGTAGAAGTATTCGGTTCTGAAGGGCATAGACGTAATTTAAATGAGAAACCACTAGTTGAGAGTCCATAAAGACTACCAAATGATCAATGTCTCGAGATGTGGCTTCAGTTAACAAACCTATCACCGCATGGTACTTAAAAATGTTATTGGTGGTTGGACCTATACAACTGCACCTAAACTAACTAGGACATGAGCTTGGGAATATAACATCCATGCAGTTGAATGAAGGTTCACACTGTGAAGGAAAGCACCATCAACAAAACCATATAAATCCATTTGATCTGCAGAATCAAAACATGGGATAAATAGTATTGACAAGAACTCAAAACCATATTAAATAAAAAAAACCATACTAAATGCAAAAACATGTACATATATACTATAACGACCCTCCATGGGGTCCGACCAAATCAACGGACATGCATAAATCTAGATCTGATAAAAGAGTTTAAGAAGACCTATTTTCTTAACATGTATAACATTAAAAAATACAAAATAGTTTAAATACATGTAAATTGCTAGTCGTTGTCGTTTGAGAATGAGGCCGAAGGTTTTTTTGTCTTTGCTCCACTGCTATTGTTGTCGCTGTATTTCCAATCATGTCGAATCCATCGATTTCCTCTATACCATACCCTAATGGGTACTCTCCTTCCCTTGAAACCCTTGAGCTTGAAGAGGCTGAAAAAACTTGATAAAAATGAAAGTACAATGCCACATTGTTGCTGGGAGGATCCCAACCTCACTCACGTTGTACTGAACCACGCTCTTCCAGAGTCGCCTCAAAGCCACCCACAGGGTTTGCGCTCCAAACTATGGCAGGGCCGAAGAAGATGAAGATCCACCATTATTATATTTATTTAGCTTTTATTAACCATTTCTATAATTCCCATGCATCTTGTAACACCCCCGGTTTGACCCCGTTTGCATTAAAAATGTATATAAATATTGTAATTAGTCATGGTGTGGAGATAAAGGAAAAATACCCACCATTGATTTATCATTTTATGTTTCAATGATTAAATTCAATGTCGATGGTATTTCATGCTAACCAGGAACATTATGTGGAAATTGAACCCAAGAGATAGATCAATTACACTCACAAAATTGCTAATCAAACATGCAAAATTCACACAAAAGGAGACTGAAATTGGAGCATAAATTAATCCCGTATTGAATAAGTGTACATTATATAATCATATGAACTAATAGGATTCTAAAATATATAATTACATGTGATATTTGAAAGAACTAGGTTTCTATTCAAATTGGTAAAAAAATAGGCTTACTAAAACAAGTCAAATCCCCCATAGGTGCAAAAAGGACTTTCCAAATCCATGAAGATCCTCATGAATTAGATAAATAAAGTGGGAAAGATAATAAGTGGTGGAAATAAAACTCATTCATTCTTTTGTATGGAAATGAAGGAGGATGACGTGGTAAAAAAACAAGGCAAGTTCCCCTAGACTAGCTTTTCCTTTATGCCTTAAAACTGATGTAAAGCAATGAAACTTTTAGAAGAAGCAGATATGCACTTTAAGGAACCATGAATAAAGAATACATACTAAATATGTTTCCAAGATGATTCCAAAGCGCTCCATGACCCATTTTAGCAAGTATTGACTTCTGGGAACATGTAGAAGTCAACTAGCATAGAGAGGGAATCAAGGAATCTGGCAATAAGACAAAAATGATTTAATTAATGTAAAATATGGGTAACTATGGGTTGATTATTCTAATACCCCCCCTTAATCCTGAATTTATGAGTAAATATCAAAAAATTATAGGGCCTAGCAACAAGGCTTAGTCACCCTTTTACATACTGCATGTTCATACAACCAAGGAAAGAGGCAAAAACCCAGTGGGAAAATCCTCCCTTACACATGGACAAGAAAACAAAATTTTGGAAATATTGTCATCAATCATTCTTCACCACATGATTAGAAATCCTTATCATAGATTTGATATTACTGAAGGTCTTCTCATAAAATACTTTGGTGAAGATATCTGCTACTTGTTATGAATATGTGCAGTAGAGTAGAGCAATGGTACCATCATGCATAAGCTCCTTGATATAGTGCATATGGATCTCAATGTGCTTGGTTCTTTGTATTTGAACTGGATCAGTGGATATTTGACTGGTGCTTTTATTTTCACAATCAATGACTGTTGAAAACTTTTATTCGAAACCACATTCTCCAAGTATCCCTTGCAACCATAAACATTGATTAGCTGCATTTACAACTCCTCTATACTCTGCCTATGTAGACGAGAGTGCTATCTAAATCTACTTCTTACTTGACTAGCTGATTGGTCCTTCTACAAGCATGAACACATATCCTGAGGTAAACTTTCGATCTATGTTGTCACCTTCCCAATCACTATCAGTAAATCCAACTAGCTCTAAGTCATATTTTGCTTTATAGAAAATCCCATGAGTCCTTGTTCCCTGAACAAAGTTTAGGATCCTCTTGGATGCTCTCCAATGGATATCATGAGGTTGATCCATGTATATTGAAGCCACACTAACTACATAAGATAAGTCAGGTCGAGTATGTGTAAGATAAAGCAAACACCCAACCAACTGCCTATAGAGTGTATTATTTACCATAGGAGAAGAACTTGCTTCTTCAAGCTTAACTCTTGAAAGGAATGGAGTATTTCTTAGCTTGCAATATTTCATGCTGAACTTAGTGAGAAAATATTAAGCATAATTTGACTGATGAACCTTGATTCCATGTTGGTATTGAGCAATTTTGAGACCCAAGAATTGGCTCAACAATCCCAAATCTGTCATAGAAAAGGCATGGTTCATTGCATCCTTCAAGGATGCAATCTCTTTCTTTGAACTTTTTGTAATCAGTAGGTCATCAAAATAGAGAACAATAATCATTAAATAACCATGGATCAGCTTCAAATAGACATTAGTATTAGACTTGCATCGAACAAAACTCAGTGATAGCAAAAATCCATCAATCTTGGCATACCAAGCGATGGGGGCTTGCTTGAGCCCATACAATGATTTATTTAAATTTCACACTAAAGATGGATTATATACAAAACATTATAGTTGATGCATATAAATCTATTCATTCAGATCTCCATTCATAAAGGCACACTTTACATCCATGTGATGTACCTCCCATTGCTTCGAAGCTGCAATGGCTAGAGCAAGCCTTATGGAGTCCATCTTTGCCACTGGTGCAAAGGTCTCATTTTAGTCAATACCATGTACCCAAGAGTAGCCTTTGGATACTAATATTGCCTTATATTTCAAAGGTTAACCATCAGAAGCAAACTTAGTTTTAAAGCCCCACTTACACTTCACTAGATTCCTCCTTGGGGGAGATCAACCAGTTCCCATGTGTTATTCTTCTGGAGAAAGCTGAATTCTTCTTTCATGGATGTTTTCCATATTGGATCATGTGCTGCATATTCATATTTCTATGCATCAGAATCTATCATCAAATAACACTTCTCAGCAAAGAGTGGATCTTTCACACAAAGGGCACTCTCAAATTGAGATCTAGTCCTCCTAGTGTCATTAGGATTTCCATCTAGTTCCTTAGCTGCATGAATGGTACTTGATTCCAAATTTGGTCTTATAGGGCTGTTAGGATCTACAATTACTTCATCATTATCAGACATATCAGAATCAACAAACTCATTAGTCTCTTCACTTAGAATCAATGGTTGTGGTGGTGAAGAGGACTCTTCAACTTCAACTGCTGCTAAAGGCTCTTCTTCGAATTGAACACTTATTTCAATGAAAGATTTGTTAGTGATCAATTTTATCAGATTGTACCCTTTTGAATTTTTAGAATACCCAAAAAATAGGCACTCTTGGATTTCGTGTTGCAAAGGCTTCCTCTTTTCAGTTGGAATTCTAGCCCAAGCCTTTGAGCCAAAAATCATGAAATGGGTCACATCTGGCTTGTGCCCACTCCAAGATTCGAAAGGAGCCATACCATAAAGATGCTTATGTGGCACCCTATTCTTGATATAGTGTGCACAGTTCATAGCTTTGGCCCAAAAATTTGGTGGAAAATTTTTAGCCTCCATCATGCAAGTTGCCCTCTCCTTCAGTGATATGTTCTTTCTCTTAGCAACCGTCATTTTTCTTTGGTGTGTAAGGAATATAATGCTGCATCTGGATACCTGCATCTTTGTAATACTGGATGAAATTAGACTTGACATAATCACCACCATTTTCAGATATGAGGATCTTGATTTTCCTCCCAAACTGGTTTTCAACCAAGGCTCTAAAGACTTTGAAGAGGTAAAAAAATTCAGACTTATGCTTTAGGAAGTGAACCCAACAATACCTGGAAAAGTCATCTATGAAGGTGAGTGCATATTTGTCTTGAATCATGGAAATATGAGGGAATGGACCAGCAATTTCACTATCGATCAACTCAAGAGGTGCAGAGGTTCTCTCATGACTAGCTCTCTCATACTTGTGCTCTGGGTGTTTTCCTAGGATACAACCTTGACAGACTCCCTTAGAAAACTTTATCTTTGGTAACCCAATGATCATGTCTTTGTCACTCAAATCAGAAAGATACTTGTAGTTAATATGGCCAAATATTTCATGCCAAATATTGCTTCCTTCATTACCATGAGTAAGAAGAGCACAGGGGTTTGAGTAGGGTAGAAAACGAGAAAACTTGTATACCTTCGAAGTGTGATCAACAACACCTTTTGCTATGACTTTACCATTCGAAATCTTAGTGATTTCAACTCCATTGGGGGAGAAGATGACTTTCTTTGGAGACCCAGTGTGAGTCATCTGATACACTCACAAGAGATTAGAGGCAAGACCTGGAACTTACAACACATTATTGAAATTACCATGGTCAAGATCAATCCTACCCTTTCCCATAATCTCAGTTAGAGTGTTATCTCCCAAAACTATTGGTGGACCTTTTGACATGTCAAGAGAGGAAAACATATCCCTTATCAAAACCATATGTCTGGAAGCTCCAGAATCAATTATGAAGCTAGGTGAGCTTGAGGTACCAGCAACCAAGGAATGTACTCTCTCCTTGTCTTCTGAATTTGTTCCTCCTTGTTTCTTCTTTAAGCTGCAATCAAGAAGGGAGATGCTGTTCTTCTCTAGGAGTCGGGTCAATATGTCTATATTTTTTTTCATACAAGAGCTCTCAGGATGATAGCCCTTACTGCAGTATGCGTACTTTCTCATTTCTCCTTTGTTCTTCTTCTTCTTAGGGTATTCTTGGAGCCTGAGGACTCCTCTTGAGACTTATCCTTGTTTTTTTTTTATTCTGGTGGATTTTTAGCCTTTTAATTTCTTTTTGAATCCACCTTCAAATATTGAACAACCAAATCTTGGAATTTGGAAGGTTTGATGGTGCCCATCATCACCAATTTATCTTTCTCCTGAGTGAGGGATTCCATGAACTCAACAAGCTTAGGAAACTTACAGGTTCGAGCTGTCAATTTAGTGGCATAGAAGGTTGAAAAAAACACAGAATAGTCAGGAAAAATATTTGAGAGAATGGTCAAAAATAGTCTCTCCTCCTTCTTTTCAATCCCACATTGTTTTAACTGCAAAACAAGGGCCTTAAACTTGGTAAAATGGAGTTGCAGTGATTCAAAGCTATTGGGATTCAAGGAGATCAATTAATTCTCGATTTGATGTCCTATCATATCATATGACTTTCCAAAAATATCTTCAATTTTCTCCCACACCTCATTAGGATATGTCAATTAATCAAGATGAAATAGGAGGTCTCTTGAAACACTCAAACACAAAATACCATAGGCATCATCTTTCCTATTGTGCCATTTGATTTTCTCCGTAGTTGCATTGGGCTCTGCCTCATTAGCCATGGTAACCCTATACATACCTTTCATTCTCAACAATATCTCCATCTTAGCTTTCCATTTGAATAAATTGAATGGAGTTAAGATGATCCTTTGAGATTGGTCCATATCTCAGGTCCCGTGTCCTTCAGTCAGCAGAATGCATTCCAAGTCAGTGATGTCGAACCTGAAATAACAATTTGGAAGGAGATAAATTGATATACAAAGGCTCTAATACCATGTGGAAATTGAACCCAAGAGATAGATCAATTACACTCACAAAATTGCTAATCAAACATGCAAAATTCACACAAAAGGAGACTGAAATTGGAGCATAACTTAATCCTGTATTGAATAAGTGTACATTATCCAACCATATGAAGTAATAGGATGCTAAAATATATAATTACATGAGAGTTTTGAAATCACTAGGTTTCTATTCGAATTGGTAAAAAAGTAGGCTTACTAAAACAAGTCAAATCCCCCATAGGTGCAAAAAGGGATTTCCAAATCCATGAAGATCCTCATGAATTAGATAAAGAAAGTGGAAAAGATAATAAGTGGTGGAAATAAAACTCATTTGTGATTTTGTATGGAGAAAAGGAAGGAGGATGATGTGGTAAAAAAACAAGGCAAGTTCCCCTAGACTAGCTTTTCCTTTATGCCTTAAAACTACTGTAAATTAAGGAAGCTTTCGGAAAAAGTAGATATGCACTTTAAGGAACTAGGAATAAATAAGACATGCTAAATATGTTTCCAGGATTATTCCAAAGTGGTCCATGACCCAGTTTAGGAATTATTGACTTTTAGGAACATGTAGAAGTCAACTAGCATAGAGAGGGAATACATGAATCTAGGAATAAGACAAAAATGATTTAATTAATGTCAAATATGGGTAACTATGGGTTGATTATTCTAACACATTATAATGTTGTACATCATGTAAATATGCAATTTAATTAAAATGCTGACAACCAGCTATGTTAATGCAACATTAAAGAGACGGGGGCATGATTTCCTAAGGAATAGGAGGGAAATAATTCAAACCCTTGAGCCAATAGGGTAAAGCCAAATTTCAAAGGGAGAACCCACAAAACTATCAACTACCCATTTTTTCCTTTATTCCCAATCATTTAATTCGTCCATAAGTGGTTGAGTTAGTTATTACATGGGAATGGGTAAGGTATGGAGGTCAATTTCGAATTGGACAGAGCACCCATTTTGGAAAAATGTGTTTTGGCTTAATGGGAAAGTAAGAACCCAAAAATTAATTACTCACCCATTATGCATTCATGTCCTCTCTTCCTCCTGCATTTTTGGGAGCTCTTGGGGTTTTTTTCCTCACGTTGGTAGCAGTTTCCTTTGTTATCCCCATGGTTGGGAAGGTTTTTTTATTAATGTTCCATGGTTGGGATCTCTCCTGGATGTTTTTATATTGTTTCCTCCTTCACATGATTGGGGATTTTCATTTTTGGTGTTGCATAATCAATGGTAGAAGAGACCCATTATTTTTGGGTTTTTGCTGAGGTCGTTTTGGCCATGTGAATCCCATAAATGTTTCTGGAAATCAAATTTCTATCAAGGGTTTGTTTTACCCATCTTCCATTTTTTGTTTTTGGCTCTCGAGAAATTTTTCCTCAAACCCAGAACTTGTATCTTGTGCTTTGGTATGAATTGGTTTGGAGTGGAAGAGGGAAGAATTAGCTTGATAAAACTAGTGTAGAAAGGAACCACACATAGAGATAAAGAGGGGCTGGTTATTCTTTCTTGAACACCCTGAAGAGCACTAAAAGGGAAGGAATAGCATGAGGGATTGTGTAGCAAAGAATGGGAGGTTTCCTTCTGCTGGGTGTGTAGGTGTTGTTAAAACCAAGCCACATGTGGTGTAGGTGTCCATAGCTATGTGGTTGAGCTCACTCATATCAAATCTGACTCATGCCATCAATGCTTAAACCTTTGTTCAAAGTCCCACATAGTTTCATTTAGAAATTGCTTGATCTCTTTCAACTCAGTGATGTATTGTGCCTCTGATTTAGGCTTCCATAATTTTTTCATTAGTCCCCTTTGAACCTCATCTAACATTTTTGTAGGGGTCCCCATAGGAACCTGTATAAATTTCATGTACCAATCTAGTGCACGACCCCGCATAGTAGTCGCTAGTTGGCCCTTATTGACATTGTCATCCATGTCCTGTCTAACAGTCCATACTGCCTCGCAGAGGAACCAGTACTGCTCAGGATCATCCTTCTCATTCCCATGGAACAAAGGTAACTTAGTGTCGTCTCCCACCATCCTCTACCTTCTTCCTACAGACGCTTATCTACTACTATAATGTTGTTGACACGTCAGGAAAGTTGATGTAGAATTCATGTTTCTCCCTTATTTTGAAGTGGTGCATAGAGGCATGGGCACGTTGCTTCTAGGGTTTGATCTTACAACTATCCTAGGTGTAGTATGGGTCTGATCGTCCTCTTTGTCATTGTAGGTTTACTTCGTCCCATGTGGTTTTCCTTCACAGGTTTTTGTTTCGATCGTAGCAGGACCTTTCCCTATCATCTCCCTCTTCTCTTGTTGAAACCTTGCTCCTCCCCTTGTACAACCAATTTCATCCTTGGATTCCTTCACAATCTCATCGAAACTTGTACCCATATAACCCTTACCTTCCCATTCATCTCCCTCCTTTAGTTGTAGTATCCACTGCCTCTCCGCACTTGAGTTCTACTACTCTAGGTGCATCTTCAATATACCATTTTTGTAGACAAGCATTTTAATTGACAACTGTAGAGATAATAAGAACCTACCTCTGGGCCCGTTGAAAAATTCCCTTTCTGCTTCATTGTAAGACTTGGTAGTTTCGACTCTGAACTCTGTGATGTATTATTCTAGGATTCTATCTAGCCAGACCTCAACAACTCAAGATGCTCTGTTGTCAGTTTCTTGTAGTTCTTGCATCAATTCAGGGGTCCAGGATGTTGGTTCTCCTCCTTGGAAATTTGTCTTCTTGTATGCAAACTGCACCAACCACTCATATAGTATAATGGGAAACTCATAGAATAAATACTCGTTAGGACCATCATGTAAGTAGTTTTCCAACCACTTGTTTGTTGTCAATCCAAGGTTCTAATTTTCTACTTCAAAAAATTCTCGCAACTTCTGGTCAAACCAATCCTTGATTTCTGGTCATGTCAGATGCCATGTTGGTGAAACCCACCAATAAAGCCTCATCGATAGGGGTTCCCACTCTGTCGAATCCCAACCAGCGTGATCTCCCTGAGCACCAGCTTGGACAGGTTTTACCCTGCCCAACAACGTCTACAGAGCAGACGAGGTCTCACCCGAGGTGTTTAAGGAAAAGAATTCGAAACCGAATTTCTGAATTTCAGACGGAGGATATGGGGATTCGATGAAAGGATGCTATAACTGCTAGATCCAAAGCTTGCAGTCGACTTTACATCATTTCCCCAACTTGCAGAGTGTACTCGAGACTTATGCAATCATTATAGCATCATACAGTTATCCCAATATTTCTAATACCATGACATTGTCCATAAAACATATCTAATCATAGTGAAATGGATAATAGTAGAAAAACAGATCACTTCGATATAGAAGAAAAACATATCGCATCGATATAATAGAAAGAGACTAAATCACAGTGACATTATAACAAAACAGGTCGCAACATCATAACAGACATGTTGCACATCAGAACAGATTATATCACAGCAGTGATAACAGACAATATTTGTGCCACAACAACGATATTATATTAACCTTGGGCAAAGTAATCACAATACACAATTATTCTCCAAAACCAGAGACTGCATACATCAGCAAAACATAGATACATAGGAAAATATTCACAAAACCATATCTCACTAGATCTTATGCCCCAATCATCCTCTGATGCCATTCTCCTATTCTTTGTCGGTACTATCTACTTGCAAAACTAGATCTATAAATAGGCTTGTGCCATTACATTGAGGGTCCACTTCTAACTAACTTATAACCGCTAATGGCCCATTACAACAAAACTTGGTCAACTAACATATAAAATATTCAAAGCGGTTATTTTTTCACCCATCGCTCTAGTTCAGCCTTGCGCAGTACTATGTGAGGTTGCACAGATGCTGTGATGTTGCGCAACTCACTTACCAAAAGCCTTGCCAACAGGCCCCCAACACAGTCTTGTGGCTTGTCCCTGAGCCACGTCAGGTTGACAGGGTGTGTGCCGATGTCCGTGCCTTGAAATCTTCAAATTGTTCCGCAATCTCATGTACCTGCAGCTGGACTTTGTCAGCAATACTCTGACAATTAGTCAAAGCTTGCTTCACTGGGTGTTCTTCTATGGCCTTGCTGTCGACCTCTTGTCGATTCTGTTGTACTACCTGCAACATGGCGACTAATTTAACAACCAACTTTCCACCAATTTCTTGAAATTTTTCAAGCTGAGCATGACACTTTTGTTGGCGTTCCTGCACACGAGAGGCTCTCTGCTATAAATCCTTTAGTTCCTTGACCTGTGTGATCTATACCATCAGTGGCATGGCCCTAAATGACGCCTTTAAGGTCATTAGTTGACCTTCATCTTCTTGAACCTGCGTAGTCAGTTGATCCAGTTGCTCGTCCTAGACAACGCTCTTCCAAAATTGTGTTGTTTCTTCCATAATGGTTTTTTCCTCTTGCTCCATGCTTTCGAACTTAGTTGCGATGTCTTCAATGGAGGCTTTCCTTTTTGCAACCTACTCTGGTGGCATCATAGGTTGCACTAGGGCATTGAGCATTAGGTTGGTATCCTAAATCTAAAAAATAGTTTTCCCCAATCATTTTTCCTTCTCGATTAGGGTGAGTTCAGCCGTGTTCTCAAAAATGTGCTGGCAGGATTCATAAACAACCTACTCGACCTCGGCACACCTGGCACACATCTGCGCTTGTTCAACGATCAGGAGGTCCTACACCTATTGTTATAGCTTAGCTTGCGTTTCCCTTAAGGCATTAATTTCTCAAACTTTTTCTTCTGCCAGCTGCACCCGGACCTGATGTAGTTCAACTACATGTTTCTGCAACTTCTCTGCGACGCTCTGGGATTGGACATAGCCCTCAATCAGATATTTCTGTCATTGGGTAGCAATGTGCTGCAAATCCACTAAATCCATAGCATACAACTTGTTCATGTCCAGATCCATGCTCTGGATTGGTCACAACAACTCATGAACTTCCTCATTTCCCTCGTCAATCGCAGTCGAGGGAACTTGCACATTCTTGGCTCGGGGCTCAGTGCTAATCGACAGGATGTCTTGCATCATGGGTCGCACAGAAGCATGCCTAGAAATAATGTCAAAAATTGAATCTAATCGATTTCTTACCACACCAAATTCTTCATGGTTTGACTCTTGAATCACCTTTGTCGCATCCGTGGATGAGTCAATGACTGCTTTGATAAGCCGCTACAATTGATCCTCCATCCCTAACTTGGTACCACTAACCGCTTCATATTCTTGGGGGAATTTGGTGTGAGTCTCCTCCCGCATGCACTGCACTACATCCTCAGGGTCTATTGACGACTGGTTGTCAGAGTCATGAATTCTCAAGTACTTGGGGGCAAGTTCTTCTGGGGCATCTAGTGGCTTCTCTTTAGATAATTCCTCCCGACTCACTGGGTTGTGCCACTCCATTGACCACTGTTGGACAATGGCATACAATTATTCTGTCGTGACTGTATAAGGAAAAGGTATTCACTTATTATCGGGGTCCCTCCGCGCCTAAATGTAGATAGAGTGGGGCTCGATGGAAAACTGAAGGATCAACTGATACTTGGTCGCGGTGTAAGGAGTGAATCAGGGAACTGCAACATTCACAACTTGCAATTCCTCCCAATAAATACAAAAGTGAATGGCACGGTCCATCTGTCAACTGGGTTCTTGAACCCACCATAATTTTTGATACCTTGCACCACAACATACCTTTTCCGCATCAACCGCCATCGGTTGATAGTATTCTGATTCCATCCAAGAAACTAGCGTAATAAGGATCAACAACTAACTATATGAAAATGACCACCCAGCCTGAGCAACAAGTGCGTCTTCTAGCAATTGATTCAGTAAAAATAGAGACCAATTCATTTGCACCCCCTCAGCGCACTTCTGGGCGCAGTCGACAACACCTGAATTGCATTGGACTGGTCATTTTCCCCACACGACCTTGCTTGCTAGAATCCTTGTTTCGATGCGCACCACCTGTGATTTAATGCTATTGATGCAATAAGCATGACCATCATGCTATAAACCAAAGTGCTCCTTTAGCTTCTTAGCAAGCCTTTTGTCAGTATCTCTCCCGCAGATATACTGCGTCGGATCTTCCCCGTCCTTCGGCAAACATGTGATGCTTGCGATCATTAGAGGAAATTTGGGGTCTAAAGTGGGCCTTATAAGAAAATGAGCCAACAATAAATTTTGTGAGTTGGAATTCAAGAACCAATAGAATTTCAATAAAATGAGTCAACCATAATGGTTGAATCGACATATTTGTCATAAAAGAAAACTATTTTTTTTGTTCGTATTTTCGACATATCTCTTTGTGTTTTTACTCAAATTTCAGGTAGGAGAGGTCGTTGGATGCGGAATTTAATTCCGCATCTAATGAGTACCCACACTACATAATTTTTTTCACCCCTCTACCCCAAAAATAATAAATACCTGAAAAAATGTGATGAACATCATCATCACATTTTTTCAGGTATTTCTTATTTTTGGGGTAGTGGAGTCCATCAAAAGTATGCAGTGTGTGTAATCGTTGGATGTAAAATTAAATTCCGCATCCAACGAGCTCTGCCGCTCGGAATTTGAGTAAAAACACAGGGAGATACATTGAAAATACAAACAAAAAAAGTAGTTTTTTTCATTCTTCCTCCAAATTTAATAACTATTATTTTATTATTTTAAGTATTATTTTATTATTTTAACTATTATTTTATCATTTTCCTTATGAGGCCCATTTTAGACCTCAAATTTCCTCTAATGCAAATCTACGGTAACTGGGATCAGTGTATTCAACCAAAGTGTCCCTCCATGAAAGCAAGCCAATAGTTGCTTCACGCACACATGGGCTTCATTCAACCACCCAAAATGAGCCATGTTGATGAGCCCCAAAAATCCATATTAATCTAACCCACTCTCCCACGGTTGAGGAATCCACCAAATTGGAGCACCAAGCCCCGTTGAGATTTTGTTGAATGCTTTGATGGTCCCATTCGCTTGTGGATGGTACGGTGTACTCCTTCTATGTTGCACCTGCAACTCCTCAGTTAGTGCTTTCACGGTTCGGTTGACGAATTGACTGCCCTGGTCACTCATCAAGATCCTAGGACACCCAAACCATGTCACGATGTTTTCAAATATGAACCTCGCTATCGTCACAGCAGTAAAATCCACAACTGGTGTAGGTTCTGCCCACCTAGTGAGATAATCAGTTGCAGTAATGATGTACCACACACCATTCTGCTTCCTTGGTGGATTAATAGGACCCAAAAAATCCACAACCCATTTATCAAATGGTTGCAGAGTCACCTACGGTACCAGCGGCATCTCATCCCACCGCGATGATTTACTGACACGCTAGCAGACATCCTAGCTCATCGCATAGTCTGCAGCATTGTTATGCAACATAGGCCACCATAGTCTGGCATGTAACACCTTCCGCGCAGTAGCCCAACATTCATAGTGACCTCCCGCAATTCCTGTAGCAGGGATTTCTTCTTGCTACAGGGGGCAGGAATGGCTCCCTTTTGTCTATAGGACAAAAGGGTAGGTTCCTACGTGTGAAAAATGCAGTAAAGAAATCAAAACTAACAGAAAGCAAAGAACAAGAAAGAATGTTTGTGAGCCCCTCTGCAAACAAGGTTAGGGCTTCGCCTTGGCTACCTGCAAACAACTAATGAATAGAAATAAACCTGCAAAACATGTCAATAAACAAACCTGCAAAACATGTCAATAAACAAACCTACAAACAAACATGGGTCAGAAATCAACTAAACTACTAAAGAAAAATGCATAAACAAGACAATATTATACCTCTCCTTTGGGGAAATGGGCGACCATGCCTTGGCTGGAAGGAAGTACCTCTCTATCTCACTCAACAATAGAGGAGGAGCTGTGGCTCAATGGGGAATGGGAGTGGAAGAGAGGGGGATGTGGGTGGCTTGAGAGGCAAAGAGGTCTCAAGGAATCCATGGGTAGCATAATAGTATGCAAGAGAGAAGTGTGTTTGAGAGTGACCCCCCACCCTCCTTTTATAGTTTTTTTGGGGTTTTAGGGTTTTAAGCCCTTAGTCCAGGATTTAGCCCTTTTTTTGGGCTTTTATCCCCTTCCGCCCTAAATTTATCTCCTTTTAGGGTTTTAGGCTCCTTTGAGGGGTTTTAGCCCGTTTTTGGAGGATTTAGCACCTAGGAAAGTTATTTAGGCTCCTTTTTGGGGTTTTTAAGCCCTTTTCTTCATCCTTAAGCCTTTTTGAGGGTGTGGGGGTCTAATGGAGGGTTGTGAATGGGTGTCCTTGGGTGGTGTAGGCCATGTAGAGCTGAGTGAGGTATTTTTTGGGTTAACAGATTTCCCCCTAATGTGTGAGGGTAGGAGCTCATCGTATGGCCGACTGACATCATAGGATTTGCTGCGTAGAGGTGGTGCTTCCGGGGCTGGTGCATGGTGGATTTTGGTTTTTGTATTAATATGGTTCCCATCATTGGGTGATATACAAATAATGTGTGACATGTATATGGATGAGGTAGGCATCCCCATGCTCATGACAATGTCGAAAGAATAACTTGATCTATGCTCTAAAATACAAGAGCCGATCATATACAAATAATGATACAATGATGGTTGACTCAATGTGAGGCTAAATATAATGTTGATCTGGTACATTTGACACATGGAATTCTTATGGAATGCTATATCTTCATGACTGACAGTGTCCTCGATCTGGAATGATACATAGCTGTATGGACTCTCTGATTTGAGAGTCAGAGTCTCTATGGTACAAGTATGCTGCATCAATAATAAATCTTTATAGAAGCATGGCTGGGGCTTCTAAACACTGTCTCCAATGCAACCTGGAAATCACAAGGGACATGACCTGTTTAGGTCCCTCGAATAGACTCATCAATGTGCTAGAGTCAGGTGACATCCAGGTTCTTCGACCAAGTATTGTGTGGACCAAACCCTATACCAATCTCAATGGTGCAATGATGTAGTTGGAGTCGAGCACGTGAGAAACAACCATCCCGAGAGGTGTTAAGGAATCCTCTCAAGTGGTCCAAGGAACTCATAAATGAGGTTAATGAAACCAGGATACAGAGACCTCTGGGTCTATCCTCTGGAATATGTGTGTTGTCATCGACAGAGGGAGACCTTCCCATTAGAGGAAATTTCAACTCAAAATGGGCCTTTGAACTTTTATTCAAATTCCATGTCATCATGTGTTAGCCAATGAAATTGCTTTAAATTTAAAATACCGTATAGGTCTTAAACACTTTTTTAATATAAATTT
>LPNX010182761.1:31844-143029 GCA_001517045.1 Pseudotsuga menziesii
GGAGTGTGGTAGACTCAAACATACTTTGTTTAGAGTATTACGGTAGGGTGGACTAGGTAGCGAATGAAACTTGACTCATGGGAATGGGATCATAGTTGTAATACCGGGAATGTCACTGCAAATGGGAAATACTTGGAGGAGGTAGATGCTTTTGATATTGATGGGATCTAAGGAAGACATATTGCAGAGTACTCTGAACAAAGGTGACCCAAAGGGGGAATGTCGCCAAACTATTTTCTGTGGGGTGGTGTCTAGGGACACTGTTATGGTACGATTTCATGGATTTGTTGCGAGCCTGAGAAAGTAAATACTCGATGGTGCTTTCAATTTTAGAGTCTAAAAGCACTAAGAAGACATTAGTGGGGGCTCTTTTTCGTTGGTAGTCTCCTATGCCCGAAAAAGGATAAAAGTATACATAGGAGAGCTCACCCTTTCTATAGGGGATGAGAGACTTCTTTACCATTGGTAGTCCAATTAGGCCAGAAAAGGTTAAACCTATACTGACTGGACGGTCATTCAGATACTTTTATGAGCATGAATGAAACCAAGTTTGCTTGGTAATATTTTCTTTATGAGAAGGCTGGAAAAGAGCTTAACGACAACCTGTGGTGAGATTTTTCATAAAGTGTGGCCCCTCTACCCAAGAAAGCATAAAAGTATGCAGAGGGTAACGGTCTTGGCTTGAATACACCAAGGTGGTCCTTTTCATTTAATGGGCTACATGGTCTGCAAAAGGAGGTAAATGAGACGATGTAGATGCCTTTTCCTATACTTTAGCGACTGGGAAAGGAAGCAGCTACGCTCGGCTATCTTTTCATTGTTTTTAGGAGTCAGAAAAGAGCTTAAATGAAACTCCAGTATGGTCAACTGATTGCGGTGACACAGGTGGTGCCCCATGTAGGGACGATGGACAGTGGTCGAAAGGTCATCCACGTAGTATGGACGGAGCAGAATGCTCTCAAACATACCTATACATGCGTGGGATAGATCGTGGCAGAGGCTCACGAGTCGGTGTGACAAAGGCACATAAACCGAGGTGGCTCTTAGATAAAGGTCAGGATAGGATGTGTGTGTGTTGATATGGATGGACTTGACTACATGTGATGTGAGTGCAAGTCCAAGGGCACTTATATGCCAAATACGTACAAGAAAAATAAATTGTTTTGTGGACAGTGGTCCAGAGGACCGCGTAAGGTGTGGTGGATGGAGTAGACAGCTATGTGTTAAAATACAAAATAAGAAGAAAAATGGTGACCCTTAATGGGCGGTGGCCTGACAACCCACATGAGTAGTGGTAGGCAATAGTGATACAAGTACAGGTCTGTAGACACTTGCATTGTCATATTGTGGCTCATAAATTGAGGTGACTAATGGGAAACGGTCCGGAAATTTATTTGTTAAACATGAGACGATGGTCTTATAAGGAAATGAAAATTTGAGCCTAGAGGTGTGAGAGGTGTCTCGAACCAGTCCGAGGTGACTTTGTATTAGCAGCTAATGGTGCTGCCCCTGAATGGGGGTCTTTGATTTGTGGTAAAAATGTTGCAAAAAAAAAAGGGAGAAAACTACGCTATAAAGGACTCATAGTGCTTATATCAGGCATAGACTCTCTTGAGGTGGATCCCGTTGCGTGGCTTGTTCAAGAGTCGACCAGCTGAGTCAACGAAGAGGTATGCCCCCTTGCCGAGATGAAGGTCCTTGGCAAGGCAGGGTGATGGAATCTAGTATTTTATGAGAAGAGCCGATTCCAAACTATGGTTTAAAGGGAATGGGGTAAAACCGGATTCGGTCTTACAGATGTCTCTGTCATTGCATAAGTGGTGCCGAGATAGATCAGGTGGATCTTCCACATATGACAAGACGGAAGGGAAACTAGTGCTAGAGATCATGTAAATGGTATTGTTTGTGGTTTTTGTGGCCTTGCCCTTGATCTCTATTGGAGGAACAGGGGTAGGCCTGGAGACGAGAGGAGTCTTTGATGGACCTGGAGGTAGGTGCAACATAATATCAATTGGCTGGGAATGAGTCAACACATCCTGGGGACTCAGAGGTAGGGTAGGTGGTTTAGGGTACCACATAGGATTTCCCAGTGTGAAATCCTGTAGATTGCGAGTTTCCAAGATAGACTTACTCATGATATTGGATGGTAGGAAAAGGAAAGGGAAAAGGAAAAGGAAAAGGAAAATGTTGATCAGGAATGAACCCCATTGTTTCCCTGGTAACTAAGGTTGAGGCTGAGACTGAGGTTGCGGCTGCAGATGGAGCTGTAGTTGCAGAAACAACGGAAGAGATAGGTCTGATGGACCATCGGTGATGGTGGAGATAAGAGGGTCTGTAGAACTGGACATCATGTAAATGGACATGGTGTCTAAAGAAGGAGGTGGGGGTTGGATTTCTTCAATCAGTGTGATCTCAGAATATAGGGAATGCTGTCGAAGGTTGGCTAGAGTCATTCGATACTCAGAAAAGTCATGGTAACGGTGAGAATAATGTCCATACAAACCATAGAGAGCGCAAGCAGGGTTTGTTCTTAGTGACTTGTTTCTGACTATTCACACGGTTGGAAGTTCAACCAAGGGGATGTTTTTGTTTGTATCCATGGAATCTAAATGCGCATGGATCATTGGGATTTCAGGGCAACTCTGAGTTTTATGGCCCTATTGATAGTAGACGTCGCAAGGTGGGACTTGTCACGACTTTGTAGTAGGTTTCACATTCTTTCCCCTGGCCCTTTTTGGGTTGGGTGATGTAGGTGCGGGTGCGGCGGTTGGCTTTTGTGGGTCAGGTGGAGGGTGAGAATCCACCACAATGGGTTGCACTGGGGTTAAAACAACCTGGGGCATTAGTGGTTGAGCTGGTGGATCGAGATACCACACTGGAATTCCCAATGTAAAGTTGGGTAGGCTTAAGGTGGCCATTACCGACTTGCTCATGACACCAGGCAGGGGGAAGAGGAAGGGAATCGTATGGACTAGAGATGAGCCTAGATAACTCTTTAACAGTTGCATGTGGGGATGTAGTTGTAGTTGTGGCTACGCGAAATGCTACTGCTACGGGTGATGTTGTGGCTGCTGTTGGTGTTGCGGCTGCGAATGATGTTGTGGTTGTGGTTGGGGCTGTGGCTACGGTTGTTGTTTGGGTGCAGTGGTGCTGGATGAGACCATGCACATGTCTGCAGTCTCATTTTATGTCGGTGGTGGTGAAACTAAGGGGAAAGGAGCCATCATGGTGGGATCGGCAAAACAACCCAGGGCCCACATTCAACAATGGGTAGGCTGGTGTGTTGTCAACCATAGTGTTGATTGCAGGGATGACATTAGCGTGTGTAGCTGCCCCTTGTGGCTCAATGGTGGTGATGGTAGGGATAATGTTGGTGAGTGTCGTTAACCCTTGTAGATCATGATAAGTGAGTTGATAAACCGTCACAATATTCCTTTCGTGGGGGAACATCATGAGATAGAAGATAGTTGTTTCTACCGCTCTCATGGCGTACATATAACTTCTTCTGAGGAGAAGGTTATAGTCTAGTTGATCATTAACGACCTCTATGTCGATTAGCACTGTATTCCTGGCTAATGTGATGGGGACATGGGGGAGGATTCCTTGGGATTTAGTGGGATAGCCATCATAAGCCCGCAGAGTTGTGGAGGATGGTTGCAGAATTGTTGATCCTAGTTTCTTCCAAACCAGGGTAGACATAACGCATGTAGATGCCCCCTCATCTACTATGCACCGGTGCACAACCAATTTCCGGACAGATACTGAGATTTGGAAGGCGATGGTCGATGACATGCGTGGTTCTCCATTCTCCGTGTCGAACGTGATCAACTTGGAGTTGGAGGGGTCTACAGCCCCAAGGGCAGCTAGTAATGCTTTCTGCTACGTTGGGAATGTTTTGAGTACCTCCAGAGAGGACATGGTCATTGGTGTTTGGGCCAAATCATCCATAATGATTTAGCTGACAGTAGCTCTAGCTATGGGATTTTTGGCCACTCGGTGTATGGGGGGGCAGGGGAAAGGGGGTAATTGAAGAGGTGCGTTGAATGACTTGGACGTAGATGCTGCTGATGTGTCAGTGGGTTCGGTGGTGGTACCATACTGATTCCATATAGTTTGTAAGTTGACCTCTTCAGTCGTCATGGCTAGCATGTGGTGAACACCTGTTTCTTCTGTGGGAGGTGCCCCCAGAGCGTTGGGATTGGGTTCGGGAGAGGGTGCGGTTTCCATCAACCCTTAGATAGGTAGTGGGTTCTGGAGCACCATAGGAGGAGGTCCTTATGGTGTCAGGTTGGGTTGGTCTTGGTTCATAGAATTGGCAGCCTGTTGGGCCTCGCTCTGAATGGCTTGCTTAGCTCAACCCATGAAGGGACACTCAAATGTGTAGTGCCCATAGACCTCACAGAGTGTGCATGGTTGGTTTGTGCGCAACAGAGCATTGTGTCTAGGAGCATTTGGTCATGCCGGGTTTTGGGCGGGTCAGTTCGCTGCGGCATTGTTGGGAGGATTTGGTTGTTGACCGCCTCCCTACGGTTGGTTATTGGCTTAGTTTTGGGGCCAATTATTTCTAGATTGCCCTTGTTGATTGTTGGGGGAAGGCTAGTTGGGATGGTTTTGTTGTGCAAATACTTGCCCCAACGAAGCGGGTTGAGCAGGGGCGGGGGCTTGAACCGGTTGCATTGGTGGTGCATAATAAATTTGGGTGGGTTGTTGTGCCACAAATGTGGTCATTTGCCCCACGTACTACTGTGTTGGCCATGCCATGGCCTGAGCCTGCTGTGGTGGTCCAGATTGTGTGTAGAAAGTTGTTCCTCTGGAGTGGGACATGATTCTGGCATAGTCCGGAGTTTGGTTTTGGTAAGCAACACTAGTAGTGTTGCTTGGTTGTGGTGTAATGGCAAGTGGTGTCAGATGGTGCTGTGGCTGTTGAGAGACCGAGCCTATGATGCCGTCTGCAGCATGAGATGCCCCCGGTGCATCCTGGTAGGAGGTGTTTGTACAGGGGGCATCTAGAATGCCGATGTATAGATATCCAGACTGGGTGTAGATACGATCAAACTGTTGGGCTTTCAGTATGGCCTCCTCTTCATATTGGGGATGTTAAGATGCGACATCCTTCTCTATGAGCGGGAGCAAGGTCTTGAGGAATCAATCGAAGAAAATCCTGTCATCGAGTTGGATTTTACATAAGCTGTGACATCGTCGCCACTCATGGACGTGGTCAGTTATATTGGTTGCAGTGCTTTGGTGATAGGATAACAAGATCTCCACCCCTTCGTCATATCTGACGGGGAGTTGGAAATACTGTAGGAACATGAAAGCTAAGGACTTGAAATCTAGATATTTGGCCTGCGGTAGCTCAATGTACCATTTGGTCGTAGCACCGGTAAGGGTGTGTTGGAATAGCCTCAGCCTGATGGAATCATCTACGATGCTGTTAGATGAGCACCATAGATAGAATGTCATAATATGGTTTTGGGGACATTCCCCTTCCTTTCCTTCAAACTTATGGATGTCTGATGGCAGCTTAGTTGGCACTGGAGGCCAAAAAGCTTGATGGCGAATGGGGTCATTTGTCAATTGAGCCAAATTAGGCAAGTTAAGATGAGCCATGAGAGGTAGATTTGACCCCAGGTTGATGTGAGATGGGGAAGGATGGTGGTGGGGTTTGCAGGTGCATAATGTACTTGCATAACTAGGGGTATTTGGTTGTGCCATTGTAGATGGGACAATGCCCCCAATTGTGGTGGGGGGGACAGTGTGGGTGGAGGGGACATTGCCCCCATGTATGATAATAGGGGCAATGTAAGTGGATGGTCCACTGCCCCCCTATGTGGTAGGAGGGGTAGTGTGTGCGGAAGGGCCACTGCCCCCTTGTGTTTTAAGTGGGCCAGCTTGGCCGGTCACTATGGGTGGTGGCAGTTGACTGATGACAGTTTGCATGACTATGCTTGGGCCACCTGCAGGGTTGTTGGTGATTAGTTGTGGTGTGGACATGGGTCCACTTAATATGGCTATGACGAAAAATGGATCCAGAATTGCACCAGCCATGGGGCTTGATGGTGCAGTATGGAGGTCTGGTTCAGATTGGTATGGGTCTAAATCTGAATCAGAGGCTGTGTGGCCTTTTGACGGTGTGGGAGATCACTAAGAACGGTTTTGATGGTGTCGATTTAATGTCCTGAATGGTGCTGGTTCTCCTCTTAGGCGTGAGGAAGAGCGTGGGGGATCAATTGTGTTATATGTTTATCAAATTGAAGGGAATGATGTTTGGATCCCAATTTCAATGGATTGCTATTGGCTATAGGTGGTCACTTGGCAGCCAAGACTGCTAGAAGACAGTGCTTGGATTTTTCCTCATGGGTGTTTCTACTCAATCGGTGGGGGTGGTTGCCCGTTTCGCTTGTCAATTCCTCTCAGTGGCCAGCTACTTTGGGGTTCCCGTGGTAATCCTCATAATGATTTTTTGGGCTGAGCCCAAGTACTTCCCATGATTGAAGCAGTCAAGGACTTATGTCCTCAAATACTATAGATTTGTTTGAACTTAGTGTAAATTGATAGATTTTAAGGCTCTCTCAGCGTCATTAACTGAGTTGGGTTGATTACTTGGTATGGTGTATTTGTTTTTCTGTCTTTTTGGTATAAGGTGGCTGCAAATGGTTTATGAATTCATCATATTGTAGCAGAGTTCATATCATTGTTGTGCAAGCAGTGTATAATCAGAAATTTGTAAAAATATATATTTTTAACCCTGAATGTGACAGCCTAACTAGATGACTACCTTACACCTATATTCCTCTTCAACCAAGAGAAGGTGTTGGGATCTCAACACAATGGGAATAAGCCCATCCGTAGACCCACAGGTCACCTCTTGAATGCAAAGTTGGTCAACAGGGAGGACGCTTAGCTACGTGAGAAGCCCTCCTTCTTTACCCCTCTACCTTCCAGGTCATCTAGTTTTTATGGTTTAGAACAATATTCAATGAAGGGCCTAGGACTATATGAGATTGGCCTTCGTCGTATCCCAAAATAACCCAAAGGGTGATGACTGGGTAGAGGAGGAAGGGTGAGCAAGACTGTTAATTTTATTGTCGATTTTAGTTAAGCTACATTCATTAAGCCATTAAAATTTGTTTGTAATTTACACATTGTTTGTACAGGAAATTGTAGTAAATTGTAATAGAAACTAAAATTGAACTACTGTGCTGGAAAAAGGTGGCTGAGCCGCATTGACAGTCCCCATTAAACTAAAATTTAACCTTTGATTGACAGACCGCACGTTTCGGGTCAATTTCGGCAAGGGGGTGACGAATTTTTTCTAGAAACGGGCGAGGTGGTCGCACATATTTCACAGATAGAAGCGGTCTGCCTGTCTGAGTGAAGTCGCACCTTTCAAGGGGAAAAGGGTGACCTGGTTGCACCTGTGAGGCGTAAAAGAGCGACCTCATCCCCTGTTAAGGCCCGATAAGTGTGACCTACCCTGGATTTGGGGTTTGTCTGATCCTGAGTCCGATTCGGCCGACAATAACTTGTAATGTGGCCAAACTGACTCAGATTTTCCTTGCAGAGGCTTTGATAGTAATAAAAACTAGAAATAAACTATATCTAAGCTAGATTTGACAAGAAATTTCTAAAACTAGGGCATAAACTGGAAAACTTGAAATTTGAAAGAAAACTAAACCAGGGATCCTGTGGGATCGACCTGGTATGGTCGCTAGTTCTGTAGCAGGGATTTCTCCTTGCTATAGGGGGAAAGAATGGATCCCTTCTGTCTATAGGACAAAAGGGTAGGTTCCTATGTGTGGAAAATGTAGTAAAGAAATCAGAACTAATAGAAAGTAAAGAACAAGAAAGAATGGTCATGAGCCCCTCTACAAACAAGGTTAGGGCTTCACCTTGGCTACCTACAAACAATTAATGAATAGAAATAAACCTGCAAAACATGTCAATAAACAAACCTACAAACAAACATGGGTCAGAAATCAACTAAACTACTAAATAAAAATGCATAAACAAGACAATATTATACCTCTCCTTTGGTGAAATGGGTGACCATGCCCTGGCTGGAAGGAAGCACCTCTCTATCTCACTCAACAATAGAGGAGGAGCTGTGGCTCAATGGGGAATGTGAGTGGAAGAGAGGGGTATGTGGGTGGCTTGAGAGGCAAAGAGGTCTCAAGGAATCCATGGGTAGCATAATAGTATGCAAGAGAGAAGTGTGTTTGAGAGTGACCCCCCACCCTCCTTTTATAGATTTTTTGGGGTTTTAGGATTTTAAGCCCTTGGTTCGGGCTTTAGCCCCTTTTATGGGTTTTTAGCCCCTTTCGCCCTAAATTTAGCTCCTTTTAGGGTTTTAGGCTCCTTTGAGGGGTTTTAGCCCCTTTTTGGAAGCTTTAGCCCTTAGGAAAGTTAATTAGGCTCCTTTTTGGGGGTTTTAAGCCCTTTTCTTCATCCTTGAGCCTTTTTGAGGGTGTGGGGGTCTAATGGAGGGTCGTGAATGGGTTGCCTTGGGTGGTGTAGGCCATGTAGAGTTGAGTGAGGGATTTTTTGGGTTAACAATTCCTGCAGGTGCTTCTTCGAGAATGAGACCCTGCCCATGCGATAAATACATCATCACAAGATTTCGTCTTGTCCAAGCTTATATAACTATACCGCAATTAACTGAAAATTAGAAGCTTTTACTACTAGCGACTTCTTTTGGCTAGTAGACATTTCATTCGGGGTGACACCGGTGGCCAAAAAATGAATAATTGGTGCATAGTGATCATTTGCGATGTCAACACAGAATAGTTGCACATCTGGCAATCATAGGGGATTCACTTAGTGAACCTCTCACATAGCACGTGCAATCATGGAATATTAAAGAATACCCTTAATTTCTATAGATATTGGTCCAAACTCCTTTTGTTGAAACCCCCTCCCAATACCTGAAACCTCCCCACCACCCATTTTTATACCCTAATCCTTATAAACCACCCTAACCCTCGTCCCTAAACCCCTCATCTCCCCCAATACATGCAATATATTGGCCTTATTTTTAAGAAATTTAAAAACAACAATATGAACTAACATGCTAGGATATTGGTCAACAAGTGAATCCCACGTGCTGTCAATCTGTCATCAATATTGGGTGATTCTTCATCGTTCTTTCCACGAGAAAGATGATCAGGGCCAGCGTTCAATCACCCTGGATTCACAATTATTTCAAAATTGAACTCCTGGAAGAGTAACAACCATCAACAGATCTTCCCCCCCAAACACAGGCTTATTCACTAGGTATTTCAAAACAAAATGATCAGTGAACATCTTGAAATGTCCACCCAACAAGTAGTGCTGGAACTTTTGTAGTGCATAAACCATCACCAAGCATTCCCTTTCCATTGTTGTATAAGTTCATTCAGAAAAATACAGCTTTCAATTGGAATATGCGATTGGGTGATCTAGGTCTCCCTCACATGGTTGTGCAAGAACAACCCCTGGCACGATAGAAGAAGCGTCGATGTGTACATGGAACTCCTTATCCCAATCAGGAAAAACCAGTATGGGTGTAGAAGTCATCTTGGCTTTCAAAGTGTCAAAACTTCCTTGACATTCCTCATAGGCTGCATCCTTCTTTAGTAGTTTCTCCATGGCGGCATTAGTTGCAGGGTATCATTTGATAAACTTGTGATAGTAGCTGGTATGCCCCAGTGTGGCCCGAATCATATTGAAATTAGTTGGTGGTGGTAAACTGAGGATTAGCATGATCTTTGCTGGATTGACCAATAGACCTTCTTTGCAGACAATGTGCCCTAGTAGCATGCCAAATGGTGCACAAAAAATACACTTTTTAGAGTTTAAGGCGATATGATGCTGGAGACACCTTTCCAGCATCAACCATAGGTTGTCCAGATGGTCCCTAATTAGTCCATAGATAGTACAGTCATCAATATACACTTGTAGGAACTTTTGAATAAAATATTTAAATACAGCGACAAATACGCGAGAGAATACAACTGGTGCATTCTTCAGCCCAAACGACATGACTATATATTGAAAACAGCCCCACTCAGTGACAAATGTAGTCTTATAGAGATCCACCTTTGCAATTCGGATCTGGTGGTATCTTGAGAAGCCATCCGTGAAAGAATACATCTCCTGGATGCCTATGCCTTCAATAAATTCATTTGTAAAAGGGGTCGGTAATGGATCATGTACACATGCATCACTCAACTTCCTTAGGTCGACGTAAATGTGGATTTCTCCTGTCTTTTTATCCTAGAACACCATAGGATTGATCCACTCAGATTCTTCTATAGGCTTGATGATCCCAGCATAAAGCATCTAGTCAATTTCATCCTTCACATGCTCCTTGTATCGTGGATTCAGTCGGTACGGCCTTTGTCGCACCGGTTTGGCATTTGGTTTCAACATGATTTTCATCTCCCCTAAGTCTCCTAAAATTGCCTTCATCTCTGAAAACCATGTCGAAAAAAGGTCTTGGAATTCATGTATCAGGTCTATGATCTTGGTCATGGTCTCCTTGTCCTAGTAGTCTCCGACATTGGAAAATTTTGGGTTCTCTGCCGACCCAATGTTGACTTTCTAGATCCTCAATGGCTGACTCATCAAGTCCATCAGTATGTCAGGGGCTGTGACATCGTGGCTTCCTTTAGACTCTGAAATATTAACATTCCATAGCTCATCATCATCTTCAAGTTCCCCCAACAAGTTGTAGCAGGTCATCATGGATTGGATTGAACAATGTGCATGTAGATCAATTGGATAAGCGACAGGGGTGACCTTGAGTACGACATCATGGATGATTTGTAAAGCATTGTGTTATAGCTTGTTTCTATTTTCTATTTTTGAACCATATGCTTGTTTATTTTAAAGTATTTTGATAGTAGGCTTATGTTTATAATTGATTTTATAGGGTTTCTTTTTAATTTTTCTTTACTTAGTAGATTTCATAGTTTTTATGGGCTTATAAGATGTATATATTTCTAAAAGGTTCTAAAGAAATATCATAAGGTCTTATCAAAGGTTAATTACCAAAATTTAACACATTGTTTTGAGTTTTGGTTAAAAAATCATTAAACAGATATTCTTGTAGCGCAAAGACAGAAAATATGAACAAGGGTGCTACAAGAAAATTGTGACTTTTGAAAAATCGTATCTTTGCTCATGATTTTCAAAATTTGCGCATGAGAGGAGTTTTTCTCACTTGTAAAGGAGATTGATACATGTTTAGGCCTCACTAATCATTTTGACAAGTGTTTTGATGTAATGCAAGAATCATTCAGGCGAGTTATAGCTATCCGAAAGGTGGAAGATGCAGATCCTTTAAACAACAATGATGGTGCACGATGGGGGTAATTCATTGTCAATTACGAATTTACTGAATGTATGAAAGATCACAAAGACCATATTAAGACTTGGTAGTTCTTGGTTGGAATATGAATATGGTTATAGATTTGGGGTTTGCAGGGTAATCGACTGGCGCAATCGTGGCAGCTGGAGACAGAGAAATAAAGGTTAGGGGTCACCTGGGAAGACAAGATACCAAATTTTTAGCAATTAAAACTATTATCACGACAAGTATGCAACCAATTGCTGACATCATCCTTGGATTTGGGTTTGTAGTGATAGAAGAGTAGTGATGGCTGTTAATTAAGAATTACATAAGGTTCAGGGGCCTGATTTCTTGCTCAGTTATTAATCTTTGTTGTTAGTAAAAATTGTCTTGAAATTTTTATCAGTCTTGAGGAAAAGTTGATATCTAGGGTTTTCAACCTGCTCAATTTCTGAT
This sequence comes from Pseudotsuga menziesii, assembly GCA_001517045.1. NCBI lineage: Eukaryota > Viridiplantae > Streptophyta > Pinopsida > Pinales > Pinaceae > Pseudotsuga > Pseudotsuga menziesii. Next base: position 43,633 of record LPNX010182761.1, read on the forward strand.
TTACTATCGATACTTCATACTTTCTTGTTAGAATAATCAACCCATAGTTAGCTACCTTAGACATTAATTAATCATTTTTGTCTTATTTGCCTAGTTTCATGTGTCCCACCTTATGCAAGTTGTCATTTTCCTATCCATAGTGGTCAAAATTGCCTATTTTGACTCATGTAGCGCATGGGAAACCTCAAGGAATCAATTCTACTTTATTCCTGGCCTCCTAGGTGCCCTTCTGCTTTTTCTACTTTATTGCCTGCTTTTTCAGTGCTTTAAGGCAATTGGGAAAGTTTGACTAGGTGAGGTTAACTAGTTTTTTGTCCTCCACATCCTCCACTCTTTTATCCTTTGAAAAGCATGTATGAGTTTTCATTCCATCACTCTTTAGCTTGCCTAAGTTATTTTTCCAATTCGTGAGCTCCATGACTGATTTGGAAACTACTTTATGCACTTATGGGGGAATTGCTTAATTTTAGTAAGCCTGCTTTTGACTAGATTCGAATCGCCTCCTCATGCATTCGAATATCCTATGTAATTATTTAATGAAACAACCTATTATGTTACAAGGTTGGCTATTGTACACTGAGTTAATATAGTTTAGTGTTCAGCTCCATTTTCAGTCTCTTTTGTGAGTGATTTTGCAAGTTCGATTGATAATTGTTGTGAGTAAAATTGTTCTATCACTGGTTTCAATTTCCACATGGTATCAGAGCCATTGTAGATTGATTTCTCTCCTTCAAAATTGTTTTGCAGGTTCGACATTAGTGACTGGGAGCCTTCTACTGACATCCGGGACAATTTCTAAGCTATGGATCAATCTCAGAAGATCATCTTGACTCCCTTCAATTTCTTTGAATGGAAAGCAGAGATGGAGATACTATTGAGAGAGAAAGGCCTCTATAGGTTGACTATGGAAATAGAAGTAGAGCCCAATGCAGCTGCAGAGAAGATAAAATTGCACAATAGGAGGGATGATGCCTATGGTCTCCTGTGTTTGAGTATTTCCAGAGACCTCCTTTTCCATCTTGATGGATTGACATCACCGAATGAAGTATGGGAGAACCTTACTGATCTTTTTGGGAATATAGAGGAGATGAGGGGACATAAAATCGAAAATGAGCTGATTTCCCTGAGTCCCAATAGCTTTGAATCACTGCAACTTTATTTCTCCAAGTTCAAAGCACTTGTTTTGTAGCTAAAAAAATGTGGGATCGAAAAGAAGGATGATCAGCTGGTCTTGGCCATTCTCTTGAAGCTTGGGATTGACTATTAAGTGTTTGTTTTGACCTTCTATGCCACAAAGTTGACAGCTCGAACCTGGAAGATGCCTAGCCTTGTAGATTTCATGGAATCTCTCACACAAGAACATGACAAGCTGGTGATGATGGGCACCATCAAACCATCCAAATACCAAGCTCTGGTTGCTGGAGATTCGAAGGTGGAATCAAAAATAAAAAAGAGAGCTAAAAAGCCACCTGAGCAAAAGAGAGACAAAAACAAGTCTCCAGAGGAGCCACAAGGTTCTAAGAAGAACTACCAGAAGAAGAAAAACAAAGGAGAAATGAGCAAGTGCGCATACTGCAATAAGGGCAATCACACTGAAAGCTCTTGTATGAAGAAGCAAATAGAAATGCTGACCCAAATCCTAGAGAATAATGGCATCTCCCTTCCAGACAGCTCAAAGAAGAGATAAAGAGGATCAAGTTGAGATCACAGAGATCTCAAGTGGTAAAGTCATTGCAAAAGGAGTTGCAAATCATGCTCAAAAGATATACATGTTCTCATACTTCCTACCCTACTCAAACCCCTCTGCTCTTCTGATTCATGCTAATGAGGCAAGCAAGATTTGGCATGAAATATTTGGCCACCTAAATTACAAGTATCTTTCTGATCTTAGTGAGAAAGAGATGGTCATAGGGTTGCCCAAGATAAAATTTTCCAAAGGAGTCTGCCAAGGTTGTATCCTAGGAAAACACCCAGAGCATAAATTTGAGAGAGCTAGTCATGAGAGAACCTCTGCACCCCTCGAGCTGATCCACAGTGATGTTTCTGGCCCATTCCCTCATATGTCCATGAGTCAGGCCAAATATGCATTGACTTTCATAGATGACTTTTCCAGGTATTGCTGGGTTTACTTCCTGAAACACAAGTCTGAAGTTTTTGGCCTCTTCAAAGTCTTTAAGTATTTGGTTGAAAACCAGTCTGGGAGGAAACTCAAGGTCCTCATATCTGAAAATGGTGGTGAGTATGTCAAGTCTGAGTTTATTAATTATTGTGCAGATGCAGGTACTCAGATGCATCATTCTATCCCTTACACACCACATCAGAATGGTGTTGCTGAGAGGAAGAACAGATCACTGAAGGAGATGGCAACATGCATGATGGAGGCCAAAAATTTTCCACCAAAGTACTGGGCCAAGCTATCAACTGTGTAGCCTATATCTAGAATAGGGTGCCTTATAAACAACTTGATGGTATGAATCCTTTCGAAGAATGGAGTGGGCACAAGCCAGATGTGACCCATTTCAGGATTTTTTGGCTCAAGGGCTTGGGCTAGAATTTCAATAGAAAAGAGAAAGGCTTTGCAGCCCCAAAGCCAAGAGTGCCTATTTGTTGGGTACTCTAAAGATTGAAAAGGGTACAAGCTGATAAATTTGAGCACAAACAAAGCCTTCATTGAAAGGTGTGTTCAGTTTCAAGAAGAACCCCTTGCAGCAGTGGAAGTTGGAGAAACCTCTTCACCACCTGAACCTCTGAAAGTAAGTGAAGAGTTTGTTGAACATGCTGATTCTGATATGTCTAATAGTTATGAGTTTATTGCAGACTCTAACATCCCTACAAGGCCAAAATGGGCAGCCAAGACACTACATGCAGCAGGAGAGCTAGCTGGGGATCCCAATGACCCAAGGAGGACTAGATCTCAATTTGAGAGTGGTCTGTGCATGAAGGATCCTATGTTTGCTGAGAAATTCTATTTGATGGTGGAATCAGATCCTCAAACATATGAAGAAGTAGCAGGAGATCAACTCACTCCAGAAGAGCAACACATGGGAGCTAGTGGATCTTCCCCCAGGGAGGAAGTTAGTTCAGTGTAAGTGGGTCTACAAGACCAAATTTGCTGCTGATGGTTCACCTCTAAAGTAAAAGGCCAGATTGGTAGCCAAGGGCTACTCACAGGTTCATGGCATAGACTACAATGAGACATTTTCACCAGTGGCAAAGATGGACTCCATCAGGCTAGCCTTAGCCATTGCAGCCTCAAAGCAATGGGAGGTACATCACATGGATGTAAAGTGTGCCTTCCTGAATGGAGATCTCACTGAAGAGATATATATGCATTAGCCTCAAGGATTTGCTACTAACCCTTCTCTTGTGTGCAGGTTGAGAAATTCATTGTATGGGCTAAAGCAAGCCCCCAGGGCTTGGTATGCTAAGATTGATAGAATCTTGCTATCACTGAATTTTGTTCAGTGGAAATCAGATCCAAATATCTATTTGAAGTTAATTAATGGTTCATTAATGATCATTGTGTTACATGTTGACGACCTCCTCATTAAAGGAAGATCAAAGGATGAGATTGCTTCCTTGAAGGGTGCAATGAACCAAGCCTTCTCCATGATAGACTTGGGGCTCTTAAGCCAATTCTTGGGGCTTGAGATTGCTCAAACCAAAGCTGGAATCAAGGTGCACCAGTCCAAGTATGCCTTGGATTTGCTGAACAAATTTAGAATGAAGGACTGCAAACCAAGAAAGACTCCTTTCCTTTCAGGAGTGAAGTTGGAAGAAGCTGATTCTTCACCTATGGTAAACAATACACTTTATGGGAAATTGATTGGATTTTTGTGGTATCTTACACATACTAGACATGATATTTATTATGCAGTAAGTGTGGCTTCTAGATACATGGATCAGCCTCATGAGATCCATTGGAAAGCAGCCAAAAGGATCCTTAACTTTTGTTCAGGGAACAAGGACACATGGGATCTTCTATAAAGAAAAATCTGATCTTGATTTGATTGGTTTTACTGACAGTGATTGGGCAGGTGATAGCACAGACAGAAATTCCACATCAAGATATGTGTTCATGCTCACATAAGGTCCAATCAGCTGGTCAAGCAAGAAACAGAGTGCCATTGCAATCTCATCTACAGAAGCAAAGTACAGAGGAGTTGTTAATGCAACAACTCAATGTTTATGGTTGCAGGGTTTACATGGAGAGTGTGGATTCGAATCAAAGTACTCAACTGCCATCTACTGTGATAACCAAAGTACCATTAGAATATGCAAAGATCCAGTACAGAAGCAGAGAACCAAACACATTGATATCCATATGCACTACATCAGAGAGCTTGTGCATGATGGCACCATTCACCTACTCTTCTGTTCATCTTCAGAACGAGTAGCTGATATCTTCACCAAAAAATTTTGTGAGAAGACCTTCAGCAATCTCAAATCACTGCTAGGGATTGCTGATCATGCTGTGAAACATGAGTGAAGACAAGATTTCCAATTTTTGTTTTACAGTCCATGTTTAAGGGAGGATTTTCCCATGTGGTTTTTGCCTCTTTCCTTGTTTAAATGGACATGCAGTATGTAAAGGGTGACTAAGCCTTGTTTCTAGGTCCTATAATTTTCTGATATATTACTCATAAGTCAGGCTTAAGGGGGGGTGTTAGAATAATCAACCCATAGTTAGCTACCTTAGACATTAATTAATCATTTTTGTCTTATTTTCCTAGTTTCATGTGTCCCACCTTATGCAAGTTGTCATTTGCCTATCCATAGTGGTCAAACTTTCCTATTTTGACTCATGTAGTGCATGGGAAAACTCAAGGAATCAATTCTGCTTTATTCCTAGCCTCCTAGGCACCCTTCTTCTTTTTCAGTGCTTTAAGGCAATTGGGAAAGTTTGACTAGGTGAGGTTAACTAGTTTTTTGTCCTCCACATGCTCCACTCTTTTCTCCTTTGAAAAGCATGTATGAGTTGTCATTCCATCACTCTTTAGCTTTCCTAAGTGATTTTTCCAATTCGTGAGCTCCATGACTGATTTGGAAACTACTTTATGCACCTATGGGGGAATTGCTTGATTTTAGTAAGCCTGCTTTTGACTAGATTTGAATTGCCTCCTCATGCATTCGAATATCCTATGTAATTATTTAATGTAGAAACCTATTATGTTATAGGGTTGGCTATTGTACACTGAGTTAATATAGTTTAGTGTTCAGCTCCATTTTCAGTCTCTTTTGTGAGTGATTTTGCAAGTTCAATTGATAATTGTTGTGAGTAAAATTGTTCTATCACTGGATTCAATTTCCACATTTATTTCATAGTAGTTTGAACCATTTTTTGAAGGAAAAACAATTAAGATTTATTACCCAGAATGAAGAGAAGTGGGAAGATGAATAGGGCTTAGCCTTCAGACATGTCTTTGGCTAAAACTTTCCCTGACCTTGCAAAGTTGTTTTCAGAAGCAAAATGGTTTCAATATTTTGAGAAAATTGATGCTCATCATACAGAGGTTTCTTATGAATTTTATTATTGTTTAGAGAAAGACACAGTCTCTTTTAATACCCTAAAATTTGAATTGACTAGAGAATTAATAGCAGAGGCTACAGGCATTGCTGATAAAGGTGAGTTTTGCTTCAAGAAGGTGCCTTTTGTTTTTAATTCAGAGAATTACCTTCTATCCAATGTGGTTGTAGATTGGGATAAAGGGGTACATATATCGAACTTCAAACCAGAATAGAGAGAGCTAATCAAGATCTTGCAGAATTATGTAACATGTGAAGGAAGATATGCCTCTGTGTTCAAATACCACATTGGGTTTTTACAACACTTAAGTCAGGAATCAAGGATGAATCTCGATTTTTTGTTCCTCAAAAGTTTGCAGAAGATGTCTAGCAAAATTAGGGAGCATCAGGATCATACTCAATAGTCCATTTTCCATCATGGTTTAATAAAATTGATTATCAGTACTGTGCTCCAGAAGAAAGGAAAGACTTGGGACTATTTTTGTTTTGGTTTGGATTTCAAAGTGAAAAGGAGGATCAGTTAAAAAGAAGACAGGTGAACAAATCCCATAACTTAGTTAAAAAGTTGAAGAAACAAGTCATAGTCGAAGTGGAAGAGGAGACTGTATAAGAAAAGACTTTTACAGAGAGGGTTGAAAATCCTGAAAGTGAAGATGAAAAGAAAACTAATGAAAATGAATTGTTGAAAGTTCAAAGATGGAATTTAGATCATGTAGAAAATACCCTTAATAAAGATGCAAACTAGGGAGTAGATGAAGGCCTGTTAGAACAAGAACAGATCCATACAGAAGTACATGAAGAAAGAAAGGAAAGCCCACTGATTGATAAAACAAGGGTTGAAAATGCATAGAGTTCACAAGAAGGGTTTGAATAAAAGATGGTTTTACAAGGAGTCAAAATAAAGGTGGTTTAGTTTGCAGCTATTAAGCATCAAGGTAAAACCTTGGGCATGTTGGGAGAAATAAGAGCAGGTTGGAGACCTAAAACCAGACCTAAGAATAAATTGAGTTTGAACATGAAAAAGATTCCATTAGAGGAATTTTGGGGTCTAAAATGGGCCTCCTAAGAAAAATAATAAAATAATAGTTAAAATAATAAAATAATATTTATTAATTTTGGAGGAAGAAAGAAAAAAACTACTTTTTGTGTTCGTATTTTCGACAGATCTCCCTGTGTTTTTACTCAAATTTCGATCGAGAGAGCTCGTTGGATGCGGAATTTAATTCTTCATCCAACGAGTACCCATAATGCACACTTTTGATGAATCCCCCTACCCCAAAAACAAGAAATACCTGAAAAAATGTGATGATGACATCATCATTACGTGTTTTCAGGTATTTCTCATTTTTGGGGTAGCGAGATCCGTCAAAAGTATGCAGTGTGGGTACTCGTTGGATGCAGAATTAAATTTCGCATCCAACGAGCTCTTCCGATCGAAATTTGATTAAAAACACAGAGAGATATGTCGAAAATACGAACACAAAAAGTAGTTTTTTTTAATGACAAATATGTCAATCCAACCATTATGGTTGACTCATTTGATTGAAATTCTATTGGTTCTTGAATTCCAACTCACAAGAACTTATTTTGGCATGTTTTCTTATAAGGCCCATTTTAGACCCCAAATTTCCTCTAATGTAAATCCTAAGCTAGCTTAGGAGAAAATCACAATAGTAGAAGACTCTTCTTCCCAAGAAGATTTAGAAGAGTAGGAAAGATTGAATGATAGAAAGGTCAAAGGTAAGAAAGAGGTACCTTTGAGGGTTAATTCAGCCTCAACAGAGATTAAAATATCAAAGTAGTTAGAAGATGTTCAAAGAAAAACAAATCTTAGCCATCAACAGGATGATTTTATGAAACAACAGTCAGTGCTGACAACACTATGTGCAGATGAGGAAAAGATTATAGAGCCATCAACTCAGTGCAATTTAGAAGGTGATGAATCTCCAGGGGTTCCTGTAACAATGACATAACAACAACAAGAGGATGATGAGGAGATTTTTAAAAAATTGAAAATCCCTTGGATGCCAGAAGGACTGTCTTCAGCTTCAGAAGGTAAATGTATAGATTCTGAGAATGAAAACCTTCGAAGAAGTATCAAGTAGTACAAGTATCAGATATAATTTTTGCATGAAAAAAATGAAGGATTAGTAGTCTCCAATAGAAAATTAAGAGAATATCTAGAGGAGATAAACAACCATTACCAAGAATTAATTGTAAATTCCAAGGAAGCACTGAAGAGGAAAAGGCAGACACAAAGTTTGTGTAGAGCTGAAGAAAACTGTCCAAGAAGTAACTCAACAAAATCAAGAATTATCAAAAAGAGTTGAAGACCTACAAGTTGAGCAACAGATCACTAGAAGGAAGATTCAAGCTTTGGAGGGGATATCCCTTTTGGCAGAAGCTGCCAAAGATTTGTAAAAGGCTTTTAATGATAGGTGTTATTAGTTAATTTTTGTTAAGATATTAGTTAATTTTGGAAAATTGTTATTTTTTTAGTGGTCGATAGTCTGACCTAGAAGGTATTTAGGCAGCTAGATAACTATTTTTTGGATGTAACCAATATAGAAGAAAGACAATAGAATGAGAAATGGTTCAAAGTTTTGTAGAAGGGGAGGCTTTCAAGCTACTATATATAGAGCTAAGTTCAGAAACTCTTATGTATTTTGAATTACTGATTATGATATATATGCAAACTATAAGCCCATTTTATCTTATCTGCTAGTTTCATTTCTGATTGGTGTGATCACTCAGTTAACAAATTCATTTCTTGTTTAAGGTTATTTCTCATGAAGTGCTTGTGAACTATGGATGAAAATTAGTATTGTGCTTATGTTGTTCTGTTTATGTTTCATATATTATACATATTAGTCTTTCATTGCTGCATGATTTAGTGTTTGCCTTAGCCTTATGAGTTTTTACCCGCTTGTAACAAATTGCAAAACCATAACCCTAAAAACCTATTTTATTTAGTTTTATTTTGTGAGATTGTGTTGGCTTGTTCTTTAGTAGCCTAAGAACAATTTATGGCTCTAACATCTTTGGCGCCATTGCTAGGGATGAAGCTGAAGCATACTTTCCCTGGGTTATTCATCATTCAACTGGTTTTGAGAGGTGGACAAAACTATTAAACTTGCATATTGATCTAGGGACTAAACACAAGTCTCATCAAAGATTAATAACAAATAACTCATGAAAATGGTGTAATTGGGCTACGGAATGAGTAGCCGCTCTATATATTCACACAAAGAATGAGTAATTACATTACAATGTCATGCTGCAAACATGAATGAATAGCGATTCAAATCCTTAAGGAGGTCATTTCAATTGAATGAGTGAGTCTAGCTTAACTGAATGTAAGCCACATTCAACACTCAAGTTAACCATTGATCAAAACCCCCATTGACTCAACTGAGCCCTAACTAAATTCGGAGTGCAATAAATGACCAAGTCTTAACTGAAAGAGATCAAACACATGTCATAAGAAGCGAACCATCAAGTGGTAGCGCTTCAATGAATGCAATGAACCCCGATGAGGTTAACTAAAGTGTAACTGAACATCAGAAGTGGTCGGAGGCACCCTTGTTGACTCTAGTTCGTTAAATAATCATTAAATAATCAATTTAATGAGGGGAGGCTCCTTCACTGATCTGTTTAAATAATTGTAACCATTAGTTAGCAATAAAGTGCATTAATGACACTCAGATCACCCCTAGAGTGCTCTAGTTAGCCTCCCTGAATGTAGGAGAAGGCTAAGTTAGCCTCTGTTGCCGCCTTTCACACACCTGGGTCACGTGGCAGAAATATTCAAGCCACTCGGTGTGTCCTTGGGGGAAATTATTGAGTCAAGGCTGTCACCTTGTTCTTGACTCCTCTGTTTAGGCTCAAATCCTAACGAAGCCAAGGGGGGTAGACCCTATTAAGTTACTAAGGATAATTACTTAGTGTTGTGATGTTAAAATGAATGAGTTGCTTAGGAGTTTGCAATTTTAACTATAGATAATCAAAGATGACAAGATATAAAAGATGAACACACGAAAGCACAATGCTGAGACACAATATATATATAAAACAAGAAAATAACCAGTGCCTTAGAATGGAGTAAAAAAATATAAACAATGTACTTGCATGTGCTTGGAGTGAGTGTTTTGCGATTGCCTCTTGGTATGTTTTAAGTTAAAAGTGAAGTGTGAGTTGATTAAAATTAGGCAAAGGGGGTACTCTAGATATACCCTAGAGTACTTGGAGTATGTCCAAAACTAAACCTTCACGGCTACCCATAAGGAATATGTGGGCTGAAATGGAGTCTCTGGGGCTATTGTTCATAACGCACCCATTAGGGTGTGATAGAGATTGGTGCCCCGAGGTCACTTTTCAGAAGTTCCCACTGTTATAGAGGATTTCACCACTCTAGGTGAATCACACTTTGTATGGCCTTCCCCTGTCTCGCTGCAGACTCATTAGACCCTATGGACCACTTTTTGTCCTTTGATGTTTCCTTGATCATCCCCAAAAACATATGAAAAATGATATACGCGGATTTTAAACCTATAACCACGTACATACACGGGTTTGACCCATATAACCGCGTACATCGGGATGTGTGCATAATCCAAATCCTTTTGGAGTTTTCCTTGACATGGATCCAACTCATTCGACTCTTGGCCTTCCCTATGCCTTGAGATCGCTTGGATTCAACCTTTCATTATCCGTTTGAAAGCTATATAAGTGTTGGGATATAGAGCAGACCCAGGATTTTTACCATAAACTTCGCACCAACAAAAGACCCACAGTGTTGGCCCTTTCCGCAACAATCTGCGAGCAGATTGCAGTCTCACCTGAAATAGCTATGGGATGCCGCAGAATCAGGTTTCTGCAAGCAGAAGAGGGATATTACTGTACCTTAGCCTTTAAAAACTTATATTCATATACACAGAGATTCAACATTCACATATATAACTTCGTAGCTAAATAAACAGACAGTGACTTGCATAACCCTTTACTGGGAATTCACATCGAAGTTATTTAGTTAGCAATGATCTTATTTATCAGATATATATTTATTAATGCATGAAAGAACATAACAGAAACAGCACAAAGAACCACAACACCAGATATAACGTGGTTCACCCCCAGTGTAGGGGTTACATCCACAGAACTATGTTTTATTCAACTCTTTACTAAAATCACAGTTATGATCTGCACACTCAGCTGCAGATCCTTTCAAGTCCTTAAATCCGCGCACACAGCTGCAGGCCTCTGCGCACACAGCTGCAGATTTCCTTAATCACCCAAAAACCCTCTGCGCACACAGCTGCAAATTTCCTTAATAACCCAAAAACCCTCTGCGCACACAGCTGCAGAGGTTGTCCACGCACACAGCTGGGACTTAACCTTCTCTTACAAAATAGCCTTAGCTTCGCACCGATTTATCTTACATCAAAAAGCCTAACCTGATTTTGCTATAAGAGTCCTTATTTATAGTGCACTTATTACAAAACCATGGACTTAAACCATGGGCACCCCGAACCCTAAACTCTAGATTTAAACCATGGGTTTATTACAAAAAGAGGACTTGGACTCAACCACGACACCCCTAAGATTGTTTTGCGTCGTAACTCTACTTACAATTTCCACAAAAACCACGGAGTTACCAAAATTAGGGACCGTTAAGGTGCACGCCCCAACAGGCCCCTAAGACTCACCAGTGGCTCGTCCCGGGACACTTTGTTGCTCTTCTGGTAGTTGAACTTTATCAGCAAAAATAATGAACTGCTTGCTGAGGACACGCATGATATTGTCGGTGGCTTGCTCCTTTTCAACCAATTCCTGTAATACTACGGCTGATGCTTTGCTGGCCGTTGTCTGTGAAAATGCAACATATTCCTTCAGGACTTTGAGTTGGGTGTCCACAACAGTACTCAACTCAAAAGCTTCGCTGATAAGTGGCTGTATAGAACTTTCCACTTCTGTTACTTTTGCTCTGCACGATTCAATTTCCTGCTGGAGTTCATTGCTTTGCTTTACCTTAAGCATTTTCTCCATAGGTGGCAGAGTCTTAATTTCTACTTTTACTGTATCCAACTCTATCTGTCGCTGCCTGATGATTTCTTGCAGCTGTCTAATTTTTGGATGTTCCTGCAGGGTGGTCCAGGCCTCAACACTGTCTTCTAACAGCTTTACTGCGCTGCTCGCAGTATCTGAGATTTTTGCTACAGAGGCCTGAATGTCTGCTCGACGTTGCTCTCTAACCTCCGGTGGGCTCTCTGGGGTGATGCGGAGTTGGAGCTTCACAATATGGGCCTCATATTCTATTTTGAGTTTCTCAATTTCGCTGCGAGACTGCTGTGCGTAGTCTTTCAGCCTAACTAATATTTGTTCTGGTTCTTCTACCAGCTGTATGTCAAAGTCAGGAAGGCTTCAACATGCCTCATCCAAGACTCGTACTAGGGTAATGCACTTACGTTCTGCATCCCTCTTTCTCTGCTCCACTGCCTCCAGCTGCGCTACGAAGCCCTACTGCTGACTTATGGCATTTTCTAACTGTTTTTGCGAATATTGGTCTCATGCCTGAATTTCTTTCATAATTGCTGACTGACAGAGATGTAGCTCCGTCATGGATAGCTTAGTGTAATATATGCCAACCTTCATACTCATCTTCGAACAAGAGGCTGTATCTGTTAATATGAGAGCTATGCTCGACACTTGCCCTTTGTTATCTCTGGCTGGCCATTGCCTTAGGTTTGGCTGCACACTTACTGAGGCACTGCTTGCTGAAGCGCCAGTCAGTGATTCTGCTGCTAAGTCCTTCAACTCTGAAATGTGTTTTTCTACTTCGGTGATGGCATGTAGATGTACTAGATCGACAAATTCTGACCATTTCTTGGTGAGAACTTCTGTGGACTTCGATAGACCCTGAACAAACTCCTCACTTGTCAGGCTGGGCTCCACATCGATATTCTTCTTCTTCGACGCCTTCATTTTCTTTCGGGACTGGGGTTTGTTTACTTCTTCTGGTTCTGTCATCTTCCGCTTATCTTGCCGATTAGGGTCTGAAGCAGTTTGAACCGATTCGTCTTCTTCTTCTTCATTGCCATCATCTCCACCCTGGTCACTTTCACTCTACTGTGACTCGGTTTGTTCTTCACTGTCTTCAGGGAGGTCTTGCTGCTGTGTATGACTAGGGCCTGCGCCCAGATTTGTAACTGGGGGAACTGGAATAGTGGGTTTTTTTCCTGCATCCTTCAACCATTCCATCGACCACTGTTGAACGACTGCGAGGATGTCTTCTTTGGTCAAAACATATGGTAACTTAAACCATTGATTCTTTGGATCTGCATGAGCCTGGATGAAAAGATGATGCATGTCGGCGCTGAAATGGGCTGCGCCGTCGTAGTGAGAGAATAACTCATTAGTGATCCGAGGGGTTTTCGTGATCTCATACGAGATACTCATCATATAAAAGGCAAATACACAGTTTGTCATCTGCTGGAGGGTTTTATCTTGGGAAACCCACAGAGAGGCGTACCGCACTGTGCCAGGTAAGTCTGGAGGTATAGCAGCAAACTACGCCTCGATAGGTTCTTTCCATCCTACCAGGGCGATGAGGACTATCAACCAGGAATAGTGAAAGGGCCTACCTTTCTCCTATGCATCGCGGACGTCTTCAAGGAATTCCTTTGTGATATATGCTGCCTAGTTGTAACTGAAGCCTTCGGCACAGTTCGCGGCAATTCTAATAACCGGGGCAGGCACTTCATATGGTCTGCACTTTCGCATGAGCTTGCATGAAAGAAGATCAATTGCGAAGCGAATATTGTGTTGTTGAATGGCGGAATTGTGATACCCTCGTTTTCCCTTTGTCAGATCGAAGTGTTCCTTCATGCTTTGTGCGAGCTTCGTATCCTCATGCTTTGAAGGAAATTCGGTCCCCGGATCAGGTCCTGCTATTGGTAAGGCTGTGATCCTGTGAATGAGCTCTCCATTAATAGGAATTTTCTTATCTCCTATCCATAGGTGGCCATCATGTATTAATTCCAGCAGCTGCTTGACCACTATGGTCACCTGTGTTGTGTGACCAAAATGGGGAACATCGAGCATCTTCAGCAGACCCGCTTGATCCAAGCCAGCAGCCCACTGTTTTACTTCCAGTAGTGTCGCGTTAGTCTCTGGATATTTGAAAAAATGCAAGTATTGTGCTGGGGCAAACTATGGAAACTTTCCACAATCATTCATGTCATGGTCGGCATACTTAAGCCGGTCTATTTTCCCTGTCATGGTCCCAACCAACTGCACACCCGAGGGAAAGGAAGGGGTGCGTAATGTGAACTTATTTAGTCATCAAGGTGGCTGGAATCCTGGTCGAACTGGTGGAAGATACAGTGGATGATTCGGTGCAATATTATCATCTTCTGTAGGTGGGGCCTCTGCTGAACCAGATGGCTGCATCTCGGGGTCTTCTAGTGTTTTCCCTAATTGCTTGTGTCAATCTTCGTTGCGTTTAGAACATACTTTAGGCTTAAACTTCTTCTGGGCAGAGCGTGTCTGCATTGGCTGGGTTGGCGCTGGGGGAGTTTCTTCACAGGGAGTAGATGCAGGTGGTTGGTTGAAAAGGTTCAGCAAACCCATCTGCTCAAACTCTCTCAATAGTTCTTGGAACTCACGATCAGCGGACATGGATGCAATTGTAAAACTCAAGAAACTGAAAAATGCGAACCTTGCGGGTGTGGGTGTCTTCTTATAGAATCTATCCCTGAAATCTGTCATAATTGTGCATTGATGGCACTAATTCTGATAGAGATCTTGTCCAGATAGCGGTAGATTTCCTAAGATCGCATTAATACAGGAAGTTAATACAGAGAACATACCGGCGCCACCATAGGTGACTTCTTCTAACGGTCGTTTTTGTTTTAGTTCCGACAGACCTTTCCTTCTTCGGCACAAGTAGTAGCTGTGGCTGCACCCGAAAGAGGGCATTCGACACCTCTGGATACCATCTGTGGCATGGAGTCGAGCTTCGACCCTCAACAAAATGTCATCCATAGCTGTATTGATTCCTCTTATTTCTAGGAACTTCATCAGGCATAAGTCCCGACACTCATGGAGAAGTTGGGTTGCTTTTCCTACCGTGTCTTCATCCCAATAATCTCCACTGGTAGCATACTTAGGCTGGCCTTTTGGTCCAATGTTGAGTGTCCGTGTCTTCAGGGGCTGTGTCACTTCATGGGCTTCGACAGATGATCTATGTATGTCGCAATGTCCTTCTGACTCAGGAATACCAGTATTGCGCGGAGCATTATCCTCGTTAATTGCGAGGTTATAATGAGTTTCTTTGGCTTTCCCATCAGGTCATTATTTTACTACTTATTGATCCTTAAATACCTTAGGATGGACCAACCTGATAGCTACATTTAAAGCTGGACAAACTTTATTAGCAGAAAAGGTAAGCACAAAACGATCCATAAGATAATCCCAACTTACAATATCCTGGCGAAGCTCAGCCTGCGCATGCCAGTTCTTTGCTATTGGTTCCAGAGTATGCACAATCCTAGTTACCCATGTTGTCTGAGGTACATGCTGCCATGCTTCATAGTACTGTGCCCAAGGTTCTTGAGGGCTAGTCTTCCCATCAAACCTGCTTTGTACCTCCTGGGGCTGATCCCTAATTCTGAGGCGCATGAACTTCTGATGAGCTTCCCAACTAGGACTGTTCTTCTAATGGTCATTCCACCATCTGGCTATGGTGGTTCTAAATACTGAATCCAGAGTCTCCCTTTTCTGTGAGTCTAGTATCTGTTCTGAGACTTGTTCAATAAACTATTATGGATCTGACAAGTCATCAAAATTAGGTAGGATTCTTACCTGTGCACCAACATTAGAGGAAATTTCAACTCAAAATGGGCCTTTTAAATTTTATTCAAATTCCATGTCATCATGTGTTAGCCAATGAAATTGATTTAAATTTGAAATACCGTATAGGTCTTAAACACTTTTTTAATATAAATTTGGGGATAGGTATCATAAAAAACTACTTTTTTTGTTTGTATTTTTGACATATCTCCCCGTGTTTTTACTCAAATTTCGATCGAGAGAGCTCGTTGGATGCGGAATTAAATTCCACATCCAATGAGTACCCACTCGGCATACTTTTGATGGACCCCTCTACCCCAAAAATAAGAAATACCTAAAAAAATGGAATGATGACATCATCATTCCATTTTTTCAGGTATTTCTTGTTTTTGGGGTAGCGGGGTCCATCAAAATTATGCCGAGTGGGTACTCTTTGGATGTGGAATTTAATTCCGCATCCAACAAGCTCTTCTGATCGAAATTTGAGTAAAAACACGGGGAGATATGTCAAAAATACAAACAAAAAAGTAGTTTTTTTCTTTTCTTCCTCCAAAATTAATAAATATTATTTTATTATTTTAACTATTAGTTCATTAGTTCATTTTAGGAGGCCCATTTTGAGTTGAAATTTCCTCTAATGGCCATCTAATAGATTTAGTAATTCTGGCACATCTATGTCCATGCAGCTCATAAAGTCTGTTCTGCCAGTTTTCTAACCCATCATCTGAATCCGTCATGCAGGAGCTGTCACACGGCCAATCCATGATACCTTCAGTAGTAGGGTCAACATAATCCTCTTCCTGAGCTGTGATATTGTAAATGTGGTCCAAACCATCTTGGTCTTCATCTCTTACTGGCTTCGTGTATCTCTCTCCTTGAGAAGGGTCCAATGGGACTATGACTCTCATTCCTTTTCCTTCGAAAGTCATCTGTCTCTTCTTCAGGTTGATTACTGCATCATTATCTATTGCCCATTCAATGCCTAGTAGTGCAGGATAGGGGTTGCTATCATCAATTATTTCAATTACCTCAAAGTTTTCTAAGGTACTGACTCCATCAATATCTACTAGGACATTAGGGAGTCTTCCTAGGGGCACAATCTTCTGCTGATTGGCTAATCTCAACTGTATAGGGGACCAATCAAGGGTAGGTTTTCCTATTTGTTCCCACGTTTTCTTAGTTAATACATTGACCTCTGATCCTAGGTCCAAAAGAACAACAGTCATATCATACTCTCCTATCTGAGCATTCAATCTCATTTCCCTGCCAGTTCTCCTGACTCTATTAACAGCTTTTACCTGACCAGAACTTTGCTGAGGTTCGCAGGAAGCAATAACTTTCTGCAACTCACTTAAAGCATTCTAATTTCAAAGGAGCTTTAGATAAATCTGTAAAAAGGAGGACAGTGTACTTACTTTGTCTGTCGAAGGTTCTTGTGTCGGCAGTCGCTGCTGATGTTGTTGCGCAGGTGCTACTGATGTGCTAGGAGCAGCAAAACCTCTCTTGGCTTCCATGAATGTCTCTCTTTCTCTTTCGACATCAGATGCTGGGACTTTCACAAGGGCCTTGCGAACCCAATCCTCGTCAAGTTGTTTCTCCTTATTCTATGCTTCCGTCGTAGCTCCACTCAGGGTAACAACATTAATAGTTGGGGAAGGTCTTTGCTCGACGAAAATCATCTGAATATTATGAGTAGGGGTACTGTTTCTTTCCTGAATCTTAGCTATCAACTGCGGGCACTGCTCAATCACATGATCTATTGCCCAGCAATACCGACATGTCGTAGTTGGGTTCCGGCAGTCTCTCGCGAGATGCCCGATTTGGTTACAGTTGTAACACACAACCTGACCTCGACCTCTTCTGGCCATACCACCTTGACCACGACCTCCAAAAGCACCTCTACCTGATGCACCACCATGGTAGCCACAACCATCATTGCTCTGTCCCTCATTTTGTACCCGATAAGCATCGTAAGTTCAGTCTCGTATGAGGTCAAAGCTGTGACACTCATCTTCGTTGTGTCCCACAGACTTACATAATTTACAATAGGGGTTCTTAGGTATTTGCCCATACCTCTGTAGCAGATAGCAGTCTTTAGGTTGATGCTGACCTGTCATTCTACAGAGCTCAGAATATAGGACTTGTGGTTGAAACAGGTTTGGCACACCAGTATTCAGGTAATTTCTTACCACAGGACACTGTTCCTTGGCATGACCTTCTGTCTGACATTGTGTGCACCAGACCTCTTCGCGACCATTTTTTAATTTCTTCATATCGCAAAGCTCCAGAGCCATCGCTGCCAACTACGCCTGGATTTGAGCAATACCAGAATTATCTTCAACAGGAGCGGTTTCAAGTTTCATCGCTATTTCCAGGGCCTCCTGCTGGTCAGCAACCTTCTGTTGCATGAGTGGAGTTCTGATATGCGGTAACAATGCCGCAATGAACCATTCCTTGTGCTATGCAGGTCTAATGGTGAAACTGACTTGGTCTAATAGAACTTTGAACCTTTGATCAAAGTCCCACACTGATTCACCGCGCCTTTACTGAATCTCTTTTAACTCAGTGATACATTGCGACTCTGATTTTGGCTTCTTAAATTCCTTTATCATTGCTGCTTTTATATCAGACAATGCATGGTTCTGAGTGCTGGAAAACTTCATGAACCAGGTCAGAGCACGATCTATGAATGAAGTAACCAGCTGTGCTCTTTTTGTATCTTGATCCATAATGGTCTCAGCAGTCCACACTGCTTCACATAAAAACCAAAACTATTCTGGATCCTCTGATCCAGTTCCTTTGAAAACAGGTAGCTTAATGTCATCATGCATGTGGACCATAGTGGATCTTGGGGGGGTTGGAGGGGGACTAGAAGTAGGCAGGGAGGAACTTACTGGGGTAGACTGACCTACGATAGGAATACTTGGGCTAGGTTGACTCGCAGACTGCGACAGGTTCTCAGGGATAATAGGTCTTCGTTGCGGGGTTACAGGAGGGTTTTCAACAGAAGGGGTTTCTTTGAGTTCTGCCTCTGTGGGATTTATAGGGGAATACTTGGTATACTGACCCTGGGAATAGGATCTAAAATCTCTTTGGTACCTTTTTCCACTTCGCAGCAAACCGCTTTGCTCGTCGAAGGTATTTTCACTTGCAAACATAGGTTAGTAATACAGAATCTAACAGTCTGATTCAGTTAGCAATATACCTTTTTCAACTAATAGCATTTTAATTCTCAAACTAAATGAATTCAAAACCTTACCCCTTGGTCCTTTGAAAAACTGCCGCTCGGCTTCACTAAATGAAGTACTCGTGTCAATGGTGAACTCCGTCACAAATGATTCGAGGGTCCACGTTGTCCAGAAATCAACAGCGCGGGATATCTCGTTGTTCACCCTTTTCAGTATATTAATTATTGCAGGGGTCCAATCAGGAAACAGACGTTCTTGGAAGTTCGTCCTTCTCTCTGTTAACCTGGATAACCACTGGTGCAACTCTTTGTGGATACTACCAAATAAAATTTCATAAACATCACAAAAAACATACATTTGTAAAAATTCTTTTGCACTACAACGCAGATCTTTGTTCTCTTGCTCAGTGAATTTTAGATAAGTCTCATCAAGCCAATCACTGATTTCTTTCATGGAGGGTCTCCAAAACATTGCCCTCGAGGTATGACGTAAACCCCTCTTGAGCATATATTGAGTTCAACCGGAAACGGAACTAATTTGTTGGGCTATAGGGCAGACCCGGGCTTTTTACCATTAACTTCGTACCAACAAAAGACCCACAGTGTTGGCCCTTTCGGCAACAATCTGTGAGCAGATTGCAGTCTCACCCGAAACAGCTATGGGATGCCGCAGAATCAAGTTTCTGCAAGCAGAAGAGGGATATTACTGTACCTTATCCTTTAACAACTTATATTCATATACACAGAGATTCAACATTCACATATATAACTTTGTAGCTAAATAAACAGACAGTGACTTGCATAACCCTTTACTGGGAATTCACAGCGAAGTTATTTAGTTAGCAGTGATCTTATTTATCAGATATATGTTTATTAATGCATGAAAGAACATAACAGAAACAACACAAAGAACCAAAACACCAGATATAACGTGGTTCACCCCCATTGTAGGGATTACGTTCATAGAACTGTGTTTTATTCAACTCTTTACTAAAATCACAGTTCTGATCTGCGCACTCAGCTGCAGATCCTTTCAAGTCCTTAAAGCTACACACACAGCTGCAGATTTCCTTAATCACCCAAAAACCCTCTGCACACACAGCTGTAGATTTACTTAATCACCCATGGGAACCCCGAACCCTAAACCCTGGATTTAAACCATGGGTTTATTACAAAACGAGGACTTGGACTCAACCCCGACACCCGTAAGACTGTTTTGAGTCGTAACTCTACTTACAACTTCCACAAAAACCATGGAGTTACCAAAATTAGGGACCGTTAAGGTGCGTGCCCCAACAATAAGGAACCCCTTGGTACATTGAAGGCATAAGAGAGAATTTAGAGCAAAGAAACTATAGTCCATTGTTGCCAGAACTTATGCTTGAGTTTGCATCTGTTTGTCCCTTGGAGCACTTTTGTGTTCTTCCCAAGCTTGCATTTTGCTAGTGAGCTTGCTATCGAGAGATGGAGGATTGAAGTGGTGGAGACCCAAGTGAGGGATTCAGTTTCTCCAGTTCGCAGACATGCCGTCAGAGGTTGTATCTTGTAATATCTGATTTATATTAATAGAAATATCTTTTCCTGTCCAATGATGTGTATTTGAATGAATATTTTATCCATGGGATTATATCAAATGATTTTACATTATTGATTATATATGCTAGAATAGATCTAACACCATGATATATAGTATGCTTGTATTGTTTACTTGTTGTTGAGGAAGTGTTATAGAAATTCAAGCTAAATATTGGAAAGCTCAACGAGGATCTACTTCAACCATCTAGAATAAGGTACGAGGTCTGATCCTTTAGTGTTAGACATTTAATTTCTATTCCATATTGGAAAGGATTGATTTATGGAGTCAAGCTGTCTGTTGTGGTACCCCAAGCCATAGGAATTTCTCTCTATAACAGAATTGGCAACTCCACTGGGTGTGAAGTCTATCTCAACCTGTCTATTTGCCTTAATTTTATGCATCTTTTCTTCCTGTACGCGGGTTTTTGACTTACAGTCTTGTATACACATGGTTTCTTTTGCGATTTCAGCGTATACACGCGGGTTTACTGCGAACAGTCACGTATACCCTTGATCTTGTCTTTTTGGGGAAGATAAATGGTTGTTGGGTGAATTCTGTTAGTTGCTGAGTCTCCTTTGGGACTGCCTGAGTCTGTTTAGACCTCTGTTTCTGACCAAAAACGTTTTTTTTTAGCCTAAAATTTTTTTTTAGGAAAGTTCTTGTCATGGCATTTTTTATTTTTTGTTTGAGATTAGTGCATTAGAATTATTTTACCTTAGTGCTTTGCTTGAGTGCTATTTGGGTGTTCTTGCAGAGTCTAGGGGTCGTAGAATCATTCTTTTTCTTTTTGCATCTCTTTTATTTTCAAAAAATCCAAAAATATTTGCTTATCATCATGCATTGCATTTTGCAATTTGCATTGTACTTGCACTAGATCTAGATTTGCTTTGGAGTACTAGTTAGGACTTCATATAGGAAAATTTGCATTTATCATTTGAAAAAGAATTGTGCGTTTCATGTAGTAGCATACCCTATTTTCATGGACACAATGCATTCGCATTGATTGTTAGGTGTGCATTTTACTTCTTGTTGTGTCATAACACCATTAGTTGCACGACCATATCCTATTTTTGAGTAATAAAGCCAACTAAAATCAACGCTAAATTAAAATGTATTACACTCTTTTCTTTTCTAGGGTGCACCAACAAGCTTAGGTTTTAGGATCTTGGAATAGTTCATTGTAAGTCAATTCTCCAAGATCACTAAACAATAACATCTAGGTTTCTGTCTAGGTGAGTGTGTGAAATCCTTGGTATAGCCATTGTTCTCAGGATCCTCCTCTCAAACGGGAGTTAAGCACAAGGCAGTGTGAGCGGTTATTGATTGGGATGACCCCTAGTCATAACTGAGTAGCACTGGAGATATTTCCAGGATTGTATTCATATCTGGGGGCTCTTTCGAGAGTTTCAATCTTTGCTACCCTGCCCATACGGTCAATCCCGCCTGCGACTGTTCGCCTAAGCATTGATTATATTGAGGTGACCTTAGTGGCATTACCTAAGATATCAAGGGGGTACTTGTAGAAGTTATTCTACAGGTGTCTCGGCTAGGTTGGGGTCAGACAACATAGTTGCTTTATGCATTGAAGCTGAGGGCCACAATAATTGGTTACGTACCTCCGCTTGTTGTGTATGGGAGTCTCAAGCCTCTCCTAGGCGAGACATACCTGCTTCATTTGGGAGCTCACTTATCCAGCCCTTGTTTGCTTGCATTTGGTTTTATATTTTATTAGTGATTGCTCTGTGCATGCTAGTTGGCCCAGGGTTGATGTAAATAAAGAGTCTTTGCTATTTTTTTTTGAGTCATTGTGGATTCGAGTGTGGTTCCTCGCCATTCTCATATGTTAGCAGGGATTCTGCCTTCTACTTCTCCTCCTCCTTTGGGAGAGAGACCTAGAAATTCCAGGTGAACTATGTCACACATTGATTCACACACCATAGGAGACCATTCATAAGATATTCCTGAGCCACCTCCTCCCATTTATGTAGACGATGGGGAATTTACACCTACTTACGATCCTTCGCCCGACTTAGCTGAGTTAGGTCCTGTGATTTCTGAGATAGGAGCCTTGCATGATAGACCTACTCACTCTAGAGCTGATTCCCCTTTGAAACGTTACCAGTATGGCATGTAGGAGGACGCTGAGACTCATTTCGAACCCGCCACTACTAGCTATGGTAGTTATGGTATGGCTGGTTTTCCTATGCATGATTTGACATTTCATGTCGAATCCGACTTTGATCCTAGCACTATGCTTGGGGGCACTCTCATTCCTTACCATGCGGAGAGGTTTGGGAGCACTAGTCACATTGCGCCTTCTGTCCCAGTGGTGGAAGCTACATCTTATGTCCCTCCTAGGTCTAGGGTTAGCGATCCGATTTGGATACCAAATCCGAGACGAGTGACGATAGGTAGTAGTACGTATTTTATTACTCAGATTCCTTCATCCTCGGCCCCTAGTTCTTCAAAAGGACATCCTCCACCTTATTCACGTGGTCCTTTGAGTTGGCACATGGCTACGAGTCAGGTCCGTACTGCGGTTACTAGACCGATTGTGTCTCAAGTTTACATACCGCTCGTTGCTTCGGGAGGCTATTTTCATGCTTCTAGAGGTTAGATTGCTACTTCTGTGGCATATATCCCTACTTCCAGTATGTATATTCCTACTTCTGGAGCGTATCTTCCTACCTACGGAGTGTCTCATGGGGCATCGCATGCAATGACCTATGGAACTTATTATGGGATGCAGTATGGACAGGTTTTTTCACCTTACGGAGGCAGGTATTCACAACCTGCTTATTCTCCTAATTATGGCTTTGTAGCTCCTACTAGTCAAGGTCCACCTCATTATGGTGCTTCCATGCCACCCTATATGGGTCATACAGGAGGAGGGCACTATGGCCAAGGCCATGGTGGTAATCAACCCTATATGAACCAGGGAGCGGTCCATAGACCTCATCATCCTAGGCTCCCTTTCCTCGTGACGCTTAATCTTCTTGACTTGTCGAGACTTACGAATGATCCTGTGGCTCATGACCCGGCTTGGCTGACTATCCCTACCAAGCTTCCTTTGGACATACCTAAGTTTGAAGGAAAATCAGGAGAGGATCTGAGTGAACACGTTACTATGTTCCACCTATGGTGCTCTTCGAATTCATTACATCAGGACTCAGTCCGTTTGAGACTATTTCAACACACCCTCATAGGGCCTATTGCGAAATGGTATATAGAGTTACCTAGGAGCGCTTTCACTTTGTTCGACAACCTTGCGATGAATTTTCTTAATCACTTCCAGCTACCAGTGCGCTATGACGTTGGTATTGAACTCTTGTCGACATTTTGACAAGATAAAGCCACCCATATTTCTTATCATATTCAAGAGTGGCGTAGACGAAAGAGATTAATTAAATCCTTTATACCGCTGGAGTTCCTTCTTGAGTGGTTCCTCAAGTCATTATTGTCGTATATAGTGAAGGATGTTTCCACATTCGGAGTGTAGAATGAGGAACAAGTGATCTTTAGGGCGCAGGAACTGGACTTGATCTATGCTCAGTGCGGTTTGTTGTATGAGATTATTCCCAACACTCCTTGTTCCAGTTTCGATCCCAAAGTCAAACCTGGACCCCATGCCAATGGCATTGTGGGTTGTGCAAGTACGAAACCTGCAGATTTGGTTGCAAAACAAGTTATCCAGTTGTCGCTTAACCAATCTACTTCGAGACAAGCTACGGCTTCGCCTCAACCCGTCCAAGCAGCGAATGTACTTTCTGTGCAATCGTCAGACCAGAAGGGTAACCAGCAGCCCGGATGAAATAGAAAAAAGGGTAAAAATAATAATCGAAAGGGTGGGAATAATAATGAGAATGCTAACAATAATGACAAGAACGGTAAAAATGCTGAAGGGGACAAGAAAGTGAAACGTAAGGTTAAATTCCCTTGCAAGTTATGTAAGGATGATCACCTCACTTACTTGTGCCCTTGGATTGATGAAGCTTTGATATTCTTAGCACAAGGCCCAGCTGTACTAACGAACCCTTTACCGCATAACCAAAATATGAACTCGGAGTCCCATGACCAATCTAGTGAGAATGATCCACTAGATACTAGTGCTCGTGGGTGCATTAACATGGTTCATGCTGCCAAGGTTGTGACTTGTGCGAAAGACTATAGTTCGTCACAACCCAGCCCAGGCAAAGAGCCTGATCCACCAGGAACTCCTTTGCGCATTAAGAAACCTGCGGATAAACTTGAGACTACACCTCACATTCCTAAGGGAGTCCTTAAGCATTCAGGGCATAATCCAAATGCCTGAGCCGCCCAGAATTATTCAGTTGTCAAGGATTTGGGCCACACTCCTTGTGCGATGTTTGCATTGGAAGTGCTTCAGAGTTTTCCTTCGCAAAGGAAGGCGTTGCTTTCTGCCCTTGGTGTGAATTGAGATGATTCTTCCTCGGTGATCAAATTTGAAACCACTAGACTATAGCCTTGCTTGCCCTACTATGTGTCTCTTTTGGTGCATGTAGAATGTCTTAATATGATCCTCAAGCATACTATGATTGACGAGGGTGCTGTGGCTTCTGTGATGTCTTTGTCCTATTGGAAGGGTCTGGGTTCTCCTGAGCTGTCTAAATCAGCGATTATGTTAACTACATTTAATGGGAGATCTTTTAGGCCGCACGTTATCCTCCCTTCCCTTAAAGTCCATTTGGGGGGGAAGACCATTGCGATAGAGGTTGAGGTGGTTGATGCGCCCCTTGACTACAATCTCTTGCTGGGTAGGAATTGGATGTATAGTATGCAAGCCATTGCTTCTTCCTTGTTCTGCATTCTATGCTTTCCACATAACGGGAAGATTGTAACGATTGATTAAATGGCATTCAAGAATCCGTCTGTTACCGCATCTTCGAAAGCTACGATCCCGATCATTGAGCACTCTCAGCCGGCAACTGGGAGTGTGGGTGTAGGCATGTATCGAGCCCTCATGGGAAGCTTTAGTTGTCCTACACCGATCCTCATGATAGGATCTTGTTTCGATGAGGCTTCAACATCTACGACCTCAGTGTCCTTTTGCACGACCCATATGGAGGATCCTTGGATTCTTCCTCCACCGAGTACTTCGAGTGAGCCTGTCGAGACGAGCGTACCGTTTCCTGCAGCTATGATAGCTTATCAAGATAATCTCAAGAATGTTGCAGAGCCTTGTTCTTCCTCTTTGCGGATGGAGGAGGAAGACCCCTATGTGTTGCCGGCATGGGTATTATAGTCTTCTCATGCCCACAACTACCTTGATACGGTTTTCCCTTCAGATGAAGTGATTATCGAGGCTATGTTGGGAGTTGAGCCACCATGGGAAGAACTTCATCATCGATCATACTTTCTTCCAGCACTTGACCGTTTGGAGCATGAGGATTATAGGGAGATTCTTAGTTAGAAAGTTGGTAGGCCTGTGATTCCATTTAGCTTTGCTGGTCTGATGGCTGATGGAAACATGGCGAGCATATCGACAATGATTCATATCAACATTTCTCGCAATCCTGGCACGATAGAGAATGTCTATATTGGGGTGGAATGTTCCCATGCTGAGATTCTGGAATATACCGATCTATTCAAGGAATTCTATGATATTTTTGCTTGGTCTTACGATGAGATGAGAGGTATTGACCCTAGAATTGTCGAACATGAGATTAAGATTTACCCCAATGCTAAGCCTGTTCGATAGTGTTTACGCACCGTGAATCCTAGGAAAGCACTTGCCATTAAGGCAGAGATAGAGAAGCTGTTGAAATCTAGTTTCATCTATCCCATTCCCTTGATGGAGTGGGTTTCAAACCCTGTTCCGGTGGATAAGAAGCAGGGAGCGATCCGTATATGCATGTACTTCCGTGATTTGAATCATGCCTGGCCTAAGGATAACTTCCCCACACCATTTATAGATCAAATTTTAAATGAGTGTGCGGGTAGCGAGGTGTTCTCCTTTATAGAAGAATTTTCTGGGTATAATCAAATCCAGATTAAACCTGAGGACCAACACAAGACTGCATTTATTTGTCCTTGGGGAACATTTGCATATTGGAAAATGCCTTTTGGCCTTAAAAACACCGGAGCTACATTTCAGCGGGCGATGACCTTGATCTTCCACGATCTCAAGTCTATTATTGAAGTATTTTTGGATGACCTCGCTGCTCATTCTCGTATGAGAATGCATCATCCCTATCACTTGAGATTGGTATTCGAAAGATGCCGGCACTATTCAGTTAGACTCAATCCTCATAAGTGCATCTTTTTTGTGAAGTTAGGTCATTTGTTAGGATTCATCGTTTTGAAAGAGGGTATAAGAGTTGACCCTTTGAATGTTGAGGCAATACTTCAGTTGTCTCCCCCGAAGAATATTTATCATCTTCAGTGTTTGCAAGGGATGGAAAACTTCTTATGAAGATTTGTTGTCAACTTTGCCAATTTGACTAGAGGCTTCATGCATCTCTTGAAGAAGGATACTCCCTTTGAGTGGGATGAGCGAGCCCAGGAGTCCTTTGATGCACTTAAGCGAGCCCTAGCATCGGCCCCGGTGATTAGTCCTCCAGATTATAGCCGTGATTTTCAATTATATGTGGCCGCATCTTTAGAGACGATTGGTATGGTTTTGGTTCAAGAGGATGAGGAGCTCGAAGAGCATGTTATATATTATCTGAGCCGAAACTTTATTGATGCAGAGATTCATTATTCTCATGTCAAGAATCTTTCTTTAGCTACCGTACATGCGGTTTAGCGTTTGAGACATTATATTCTCCTTCGCCAGACGTTGGTTGTGGCCCATGTCAATCCATTTCAATTCGTCCTCACACGAAGGATGATTGGGGGAAAATATAATAAATGGATTGTCATTCTGCAAGAATTTGATCTTGAGTTTGTTTCGGCAAAATTGAAGAAATATTTAATCTTTGTAGAGCTTATATTGAATTTCCCGAGCAAGAACGAGGAGTTGGTTTGTGAAGATACGTTTGTCGATGAAAAAATATTCTTAATATCAACGTTAGACCCATGGTATGGGGATATCATAGTATATCTACAAACACAAGGACCCCTACTCACCTCTCACGAGATGAACAATGACGATTATGTCACGTTTCTAAGAACTACCTTATAGTGGACAATAATTTGTACCACTGTGGGGTAGATTGCATCTTACGACGTTGTTTAACTCATGATGAGGCTGAGGTAGTGCTTAATGATTGCCACGTAGGGGCGTGTGGTGGTCATTTATCTGGGCTTTCTACAGCTCAAAATATTTTGAGAGCAGGTTATTTCTGGCCGTCAATATTTAAAGATTGTGTTGATGCGGTTAAGAGGTGTCACCCTTGCCAGGTGTTCGCACGTAATATGTGCTTGAAGCCTTCCATGTTACATCCCATTATAACCACCGGTCCCTTCACTAAGTGGGGGTTTGATTTTATGGATTGCAACCCAGCTTCGGTTGGGGGGAACCATCATATTATAGTGGCTGTGGATTACTTCACAAAATGGGCTAAGGCTATGCCTATAGTAAAATCCGACGGTGAGACATCCACTCACTTTGTATTCAACCAAATCATTACTTAGTTTGGGATTCCGAAAGAGCTTGTCACTGACCATGGCTCGCACTTTCAGAACTGTATGATGGAAGAGTTGGCATCCAAGTTAGGGTATAATCAAGAGCACCCCTCTTCTTACTACCCCCAAGTGAATGGACAGGTAGAGGCAGCGAATAAATCACTCAAATCCATTCTCCAACGAACCATCGCACAAAGCAAGACGAATTGGCACATTATGTTATATCCTGCTTTGTGGGCATATCGAATCGTGGTTAAGAATGCCACTGGTTTTTCTCCATATCAGCTTGTACATGGAGTGGAGTCGATATTTCTGGTTGAATGCGAGATTCCTTCATTGAAGCTAGCGGTGGAACTCTTACCAGACACTTCACCTTTGGAGGAGCGTTTGGTTCACCTTGAGCAACTTGATGAGTAGAATCGGGATGCCTTGGTGGCTCTAGAGGTTAATAAGCATCACGTTAAGGTCCAATACGATAAACTTGTCTGTCCAAGAGTGTTTAGTGAAGGAGACTTGGTCCTTTTGGGGGATCAACCAAAAGAACCCTTGGGGGTAGGGAAGTTTAATCCTATGTGGCGTGGTCTTTACGTGGTCAAGCGTGTGTTAGAGAAGGGTGCCTATGACTTAGTGGATTATGAAGGGACAACTTTGGCAGAGCCTAGAAATGGGCTCTATCTCAAAAAATACTATGCATGACCTTTAGCCAGGCCGCTTGTTGTATATTATTGTACAGCTTTGTGTAGTTAGGAATTTTTCTTATCGTGATCGGGTTTGTGATTAGTTTCCATTTCTTTTGGAAGATGTCAATGGAATGTTCCACCTACATAGGATTCACGGATGGTGCAAGCCGTCACACTCAACACTCAGCCTCTGTTGCTTGGGTGATTTATACTCCTATGGGTCAAGTACTGTGTTCAGGAGGTGTATGTCTACGGCCATCTTCCAACAATGTTGCTGAATATAGCACCGTTATTGAGCTTCTACGGGATTCCATTCTACATGGTGTTCTATCTCTTGAGGTACGTCTTGATTCGGATTTAGTAGTGTCACAGCTCAATGGTTTGTACCATGTTAGAGATTCGACATTATTAAGAAGGTTCTTATGTGTGAGATTGCTAGAACGACAATTTGACTGTATAACATATATACACATTCCAAGAAATAATAATCAAGTTGCTGACTCATATGCTAACTATGTGTTAGATTGACATTTGTCTCATTCATAATAAATTAATCACAAACACAATTTTTACGCATGTAAATAAATAAATCGATCACCATAAAAAAAATTTATATACATAAAAAATGTGGTAATACATAGTGTCATAATACAAAATTGGGGCTTTTCAGGCCACCATCATATAATACACGGTAGTACAAAACATATACGCTCCCAGGTGTCTAATCCTGTGGAGGAGGAGGAGGGTGGTGATCATGGAATGTCACTACGGCTCTAGCTAGCCATCGGAATAAACGCACCCATGCGCATGGTAAACCCACCACTTGCCACTGTATGGCCTCAGGAAAGCCCGCAACTTGCACCATGGGAAATCTATGAGTCAGTCTCACAAAGTTGGTATGAATGGTCTGGAGCGTTCGCTCCACATCCACACCCATGATGTCATCTCCTCATCCCCTCCGTTTATGACGGGGGAAGCCTTCTGGCCACTATGGTCCCACATCTGCATCCAAATGGTAGATGTCACTATGTATTGTCATGAAAAAACATGTCTTTTTGATTCCACATAATCAAGAAAATACAAAAAAATGAAATAACTCAAAAAATTTAAAAAACACTGAGGGTCGAAATTCATTACCTAGATCACCATATGCCGATCCTGGTGGCAATGGCGTGTCCAGATCCCCCCGAAAATCTATCCCCGCATAGGGGTAGTCATCTATAGCAATGATCTGTCGTTGCCACCATGGAAAGAAGTCAGCTGGATATGGGTTGGCCACCCTACCACCCCCCAGTCTGTGCATAGCATCTTCCCAACGCCGTTGGGCCGGATCTCGAACGCCATGGAGAGGAATTTCCACTCTAGGGATCAATCCTGGAACATGCTCGAAGAAAAACGTGCTCAGAATACTGCTGAACCCAAAGTTCCATACCTTGCCTACCTTACACTCACTAAGTTGGTGTTTCATGTTGCTCAGTAGTGTCGTACTCCAGTCATAGATGGTGGGTCTCATACATTCCACCACATAGAACATCAGTGGCCACAAGGCCTGATCGAGTGATGCTAAACCTGCTATCCTGCTTAGCGTCAATAATATGGCCTTTAGGCCCAGCACCTGTATAGCATTGGTGGGGACTTGACTCCCTACCTTCTCAGTATCCGGATAGCAGTACACAGCTATGTACTCATCGATAGTTAGACCACCGCCTGGCCCACCTGAGGAATGAAGGTTCACCACCTCCCCTCATCTAGAAAGACCTATGATAAATTATATGTCCTCCACCTCTATGGTGAGGGACATCCCATCTATACGGAAGGACTCCGAGTCTGGATCCCAATAGTCTACCAGCATCTGTAGCAGTCTTGTTTTGGCCCTCAAACCACCAAGACACCAAAACTTGTAGAGTCCACATGCACATAAAGCTTGCTCAGCCATGAAGTCATCCCTTACTGCTTCCTCTACTTCACCATGCTCGCGCTCTCTCCCCTCTAGCACCATTCTGCAAGAAAAATTGGAAATTTGCCCATTAGTTTAGTGTAAAACCATTTGCGCGGCCTCATACGTGATTGTTTTGCAAACAACCACGTATGTATGCGGGTTTGAGGCCCTTTTCTGCATTTAACCATCCCTATACGCGGAAAAAACCTCGATATCCGCGTGGGCTGCAGTGCTCATGTAGAGATGGCCTAAAAAATTCATTTAACCATGAAAATCTAAAAAAATTATATCAAAATGCAAGAGGAGAGCATGAGTAAATACCTGGAAGAAACTATTGTGAATTCCACCGGCTGGATCTCCTAGAATTTGCAGTTGAAAATTAGAGCTCAAACGGGTAAAAGTTTCAAATGATTTATATTTTTTACTATTTATAGAAAATTTTTCAAATATTTGAAAATTTTTACCCCCTTTCCTATAGTTTTGACATTTTCTAACCATTTTGGATCGTTTTTGACATAATTGGTGTTGTAGATGACCTTTTTCAGAGTCGTTTCAGCCATTGGATTGACCCGTTCGTGCTTTATCTCAGGTATCATGTCTATACTGGAATATAGGTTAGGTTCACCACCATTTGCATTGTGCATGACCTTATGACCATATCACCATGACCTTAGGTATGAACCCACTCTATTATGTCACGGAACCTTCTTGCTGCTTTAGAAGTGGCATGATGTGAGTGGTAGAGCTTCACCTTACATGGGTACTCTAGTTAGCGCCTTATTTGTATTTGGTGCCCATGTCGACGTTTTCTCCTTTAGGGTGTGGGAGTCTGTTGTATAGTACTACCATGACATTTCGCAAGAGCCTCATACTCCTCTTGATCTTATCCTGGCCTATTTCCCTCAGGACTCCCTTATGTCAAGTTGTGAATGCATTATCATGAGATTTTCTTGCCTTATTGAGCTTTATACCGGCTCCCCTGACATTGCGTTTCAACCATATAGCCCGAGCTTGTCTCATGTCTAGCCATATAGAGCCATTTTTATATCCTTCGCAGCTTGATTCCCTTTTTACCGGGAGGGGATTTTCCCCCGAGTGTCGATATCCTACACATATATCCTTGCATTGAGCATAGGTATGTTCCACTGCTTGGAACTAGTTTGTTTGCCCTTATGACACTCGTCCCCTCCTAGTTTGTAACTATAAAGCTAGTTTATTCTTTTTTCAAGCTTTTCAAATAACTGAAAAATTCCAAAAAAAAAATCAAAAAACCAAAAAGCCAGACAAGGAAAGATGTTATCTTTGGCAGCTGTCGAGTCGTGTTGCCTTCAAACAGAGCACTATATATCACATCCATTGGTTGGGTTATAGTTTGACTTTAGGAGATGTACTTGTTTATCTGAGAATATCTCCACCGACTGGTTAAGCTTCCAGTCCCTATGGAGCCTCTGTTGATGCCTCCTATGTCACAGAGATGTCCCAATTTGTATATCGAGTCTATGTTGCCTTCACTCAGTCACCATACGCTGTTATGCTCTCGTTTGAAGGAAGTTGAAACTTGTGTCGGCCATTCCTTAGTTATCTTGACTTTGCATGTCAGCCATTCCCGGTACAGTTACTGGTTTGTGCACTTTATGATCAAGTCCTTCCATATTATATAGCCTTGCTAAGTACCTCATGTTGGATGATGGGGGATGCCTTAATGCCCTCCTTCCAGTGGATTTCATCCCATCGATTTTAGATCATTTATTCTAGGATTGGAATCTAGAGTCATGTTGAGTGCCTTGAGACTTGCAGTCATCAGTGGCAGGTTCTCTCGCCATCGACAGTTTCTTGGGAATACATCAATGTCCCCTGATTGATGGATCCTCTCAAGTGTTCGACCTCAACACATTTATTCACACTTGTTAGTTTGAACTCTACTACCTTGATTCCCATTTTCATTATTGGTGGGTGATCTCGCGTCTGTTAATGATATACATTAATGATCGGTAATTAGACGATGGACTACTATGTTCGACCTCGACACCTCTATTCGCATAGTAGGACATGTACTCGTAGTGGTTTGTGTAGAAGACTTTCCAGATTGGTGGCATCTCTTATATGCTACCTCCTTGATCATGCCAGTGTTCATGAGATTTCAGCTCTTGTGACTTGATTCCAGTATATGTCAAACATTTCCAGCCACTATGGAGATCTTGATCTGTTATATATCTTCAGCCATTTTGGAGATCATGGTCCTTTGTATATCTTCATCATGGAGATTCTGATCTATGTATATTGTACGTGGCGATGACCACATATGTGACATCATGTATCATGCCTATTCATGGCCATTGTACTCTTATGTATCCGGGACTACTATATGTACTTGCAGTTGTGTGCAGATTTGTATTATTGTACTATGCTGATTGGGTGGCTGGTCTTCCATTTGGGATCCTTCATTACTCCACTTCTGAGATGGACTTATAATATATTTTGGCCATCGTACAACCCCTCTGATCTCATACATTAGGGGGCATATATTATAGTGGATTTAACCACTCTAGGTGAATGACACTTTGTATGGCCTTCCCATGTCCCGCTGCAGATTCATTAGACCATATGGACTACTTTTTGTCCTTTGATGTTTCCTTGATCATCCCCACAAACATATGAAAAATGATATACACAGATTTTAAACCTATAACCGCATACATATACGGGTTTGACCCATATAACCGTGTACATCGGGATGTGTGCATAATCCAAATTGTTTTGGAGTTTTCCTTGACATGGATCTGACTCATTCGACTCTTGGCCTTCCCTATGCCCTGAGATAGCTCGAACTCGACCTTTCATTATCCCTTCGAAAGCTATATAAGGAACCCCTTGGTACATTGAAGGAATAACAGAGAATTGAGAGCAAAGAAACTATAGTCCATTGTTGCCAGAACTTATGCTTGAGTCTGCATCTCTTTGTCCCTTGGAGCACTTTTGTGTTCTTCCCAAGCTTGCCTTTTGCTAGTGAGCTTGCTATCGAGAGATGGAGGATTGAAGTGGTAGAGACCCAAGTGGGGGATTTAGTTTCTCCAGTTCGCAGACATGCTGTCAGAGGTTGTATCTTGTAATCTCTGATTTATATTAATAGAAATATCTTTTCCTGTCCAATGATGTGTATTTGAATGAATATTTTATCCATGGGATTATGTCAAATGCTTTTACATTATTGATTATACATCTTGGACCAGGTTCTGTGGCATCCTACTTTTGACTCGCAGCCCTGCTAGTTGCGAGGTCTTTCTCTCTTTGCGTGGCGTGACTTCCCCGCTCATGTCGCATGACCTTCTCTCCTCGTAGCTCGTCTAGCCGTGAGATCTCTCTTTGCCGTTGTGAGGTTCCCTTTCCACATTGCGAAACTTCCACCGACTTGTGATGCCTCCAGCCTTATCGCATCTCCACGCACCAGGCAACACGTAAATTATTCCCAATGCTAAGTCCTTAACCTACGGAATCGTGCACTGCAGCTCCTCTGCCGATGAGGTATCGCCTCCCTGCAATATCCTACTCCCACGGCTCAGCGCACTTAGCATTGTTCATGTCGACTTGCAGGAATCAACATGACAGGCTGTGTAACACTGCGACTAGTGACTATCTCAAGCAAAGCGTAAATGAACCCACATACAACATGCCGAAGACTTCAACTTATACCTATCCTTCTATATTACTGCGAACTGAATAACGCATTCATACATTAATCTGTAAGCAAAGTCTCATATGCTAACTATTAGATGCAACAAGTAAACATAGCATATAACTCAATCACATAACACTCGATTTTAACGTGGTTCACCTCCAGGATAGAAGTTACGTCCACAGAACTGTGTTTCTATTATAGCTCAGAGGAAGATAAACACAGTTCTGCTGCACCACATATGCATCATGAGATCTTCTCTCTTAGATCTCTTTTCTATCTCTATATTGCCTCTCTTACAATATACTCCTCCCTCTCTGTTTATCCCTGCGGATCGTTACATGCATGCTCGATGAGCCAGCTACTGGTTACAGTAAGATACTACAGCTAATAAGAGAACCAGAGCTCACTCTATTACAATACAAGGTAGCTGTGAGCTAACAGACTCAATGACTAACTAGCTAGCTGGATGGCTTAAACTGCTCAAAATGCCAACCCGGCAACCTTTTACAATACAAAATACATCCCTTTATAGGCGGCCTGAAGGTCTCGCCATTACAACACTGTGGGCCTGTCCCAACAGTAACCCAAACCCTAACTAGTGACAGTCGACGTATCTGTACTTTGAGGTAGTCATTATTCGTCACACCACAGCTCTCTGCGGTCTTCCATGCTTCCCAGCACTGACCATGGGTACCGACGCTGCTTCCCTGGCCGTCCTTTGTCTTCAATGCCTCAGCCTCGTTGATCCTTTTCCTTTATGAGGGTAGCTGAGCCCTCCTGTCTTCCACCGATGCCTTCAATGCGGTGGGTGAGCTATCTCATCTCGGCTACTCAAGTACCGTCGTCTTCCTTGAATTCTCTATCTTAAAAGTCATGGTTTTCGGCTCTGCTCTACAGCTAGAAACCTGCTATGGTGTCATAGCTCTATCTTGCCTATCCGCCAAAACTATCTATCCGCTAAATTGGAAGCTTCTTCTGTAGTTGTGGGACCCTTCTCCAACAGTCCCCTAACACTTACTTGTGGCTCATCCTTGAGCCACTACCAGTGGGCTTCTCCTGCTGTACCTTCTCCTTGGCTTCCTGCGAAGTCCGTTGCAACCTGTCGCGAAGTCCTGCGACTTCCTTCTGCATCACTTCGACACACTCTTGTGCCGACTCAAGCAAAGCTTGACTAATACTGGTGTCTTCTATTAACTTAGTTCGTAGGTCTCTCTTACCTTTCCTTATTGTTATGCTTGTAGTCTTGCCACTGCAAGACCTGCTGTCGCTATGCCCATCATAAGGATTCAAATCCCTGGTATCACGAGAACTCTTTTGTATCTGGGTTAGAGCTCGTGCTATAAGGAAGATATAAATCTGTATCTTCCAGGATTCTCAAAACATACTGTTCGGCCTGGATCCCCCTATATGAAAGAGATACAAACCATGAATTCCGTTCCGAGAACAAGCCTTTGTCTGCATGCTGGAATTCTACCATTTGCTGGGTTTGCTGTCCTCTTCTGCTTTCCTTCTTAGCAAGTCACTCCAGGTATTCATGCTCCCTCTGATTGCCAGAGTTTTTCTTCTTTGCCTTAGCAATCTCTTGTTCTTCTCTTATCGGATCAGATAGGTCGACTTCCTTCTCCCGTTGCTGTCTTTTCCTCATTTTTACTTTCTTCCTTGCGGGAGATTTCTTCTCTTCATTCTTCTGCTCTGCTTTCTTATCTTCAGTGATCGGCTCCTTTTTCTTCTTCTCATTAGAAGAGGCTTTGATGACATCTTCTACATCCTGCGCTTGATTCCTTAGCTTTGGAAATTGTCTTACCTGTGATATTCCTAATTTCACAACCCTGGGCGGTGTCGTCATAGCGGACATACGGCCACCAGGGTCGAAATGTCTTAGCATGTCTTCTAAAGGTTCCTCCTCAGACAGAACCCACTTGGAGGAATGTATTGGGTGTGCAATGGCTTCGAACTTTGGGAATCTCAGCACTCTGTAACTGGGTGAACTCTGCACAGGAAACTCTGAACAGCTTACTCTATAGCTCTTGGGTTTTTGCAAGTGAAACCCTCTCGAATGATCATTTTCTACTTTTATGCCGAAGGCAGCAATCCCGGACACAACAGTCATCTTGAATGGACCCGTCGGTCGTCATAATTGTATGGGCGAGACCACACCCATCATCCGATCCTCAATAAATGGTGAAATCCGATCACGTTTCCCTTGAAGCGTGTGTGTACAGGCACCGGTCTCGTCGAATATTTGCCAAATCTGGAAACTTAATTATGCTACAGCCAAATCTACAGTAAGGGATACCGGTCATTTACTCATTAACGGCCTGTTAGAGGGCGACGTAAAGGGCCCTCTGTCGGTTGCAAAACTGGATACGTGGCACGGGGAAACATTGCACTACTGTACTGAAACACTGCATCACCTGCGCAAACAATCAAGCATTTTTTTTTTTCCAAGCCACTCATGACTTGCACAAAATGAACCAGCCTTCTGTGATTCCTCATACTTATGATACCTACCAGTGTAGACTAGTTCCTGGTGCGATGCCTCATTTCAACTACACTGGACATCTGCACCACCGTAAACTGGCTAAGCTAGGGCTGAGAGGTGGGGTGGCTATCACTATAGAGCTTAAGCCTACTGCCATTAATCAATGTGGGAAGAATCTCCCCATTCAATTGGCTGAGCTGAACGACACCTTCCTCTGTAACTTGCTGTATATGATATGGCCCCAGCCAATGCGTCTTGAACTACCCTAGAAACTTAATGAATTTACTGTCATAGAGGAGTACTAGGTCTCCGATCTGGAAAGTCTTACTCTTAATGTGTCTGTCATGCCAAGCTTTTTCTCGTGCCTTCTGCACTTTCTGATGGAATCCGACAATGAATCTGTCTTCCTCTAAGGCAAGCAGCTGCGCTAGCCTTTCCTCCACTGTGTCTATATTAGTCATCCCGGTGATCTGAGCGATTCGTAAGCTAGGAATAGTATACTCCATAGGCATAACAGCCTCCTGTCCATACACCAAACTGAAAGGTGTGTGTTCTGTAAGTTTCTTGCATGTGGTCCTATACGCCTATAATACAACGTTAACTCAGAGGTCCCAATCATTTCTTTGGCTGTTACAGATCTTAGTAAGAGCATTTTCTAAAATCTTGTTAAAGGCCTCCACCGTACCGTTAGCCCGTGGGTGGTAGGGATTTCTCTTATGGTGCTGAATCTGGAATTCTTCTGTCAATGCCTCAATGGTGCGGTTCAAGAAATGTGTGCCTTGATCGCTCATCAAAATTACTGGGCATCCAAATCTACTTATGATGTTCTCAAAAAGGAACTGTGCGGCTGTAGCAGCATCACAATTTCTTACTGCTTTTGCCTCTGCCCATTTGGTGAGGTACTCTGTTCTGGTGATAATATATCTCGCGCCGGTGTGCTTTCCTAGTGGGTTGATAGGACCCACAAAGTCTATAGCCCACTTGTTAAATGCACGCAGCGTAACCTATGGTCGCAGCATCATTTCATCGTGTCGCGAGGGTTTTCCCACCCTCTAGCAGATATCACAACATCTGCAAAAGTCCTTGGTATCCTTATGCAACGTAGGCCACCATAATCCTACGGCTAGGATTTTCTGCGTAGTCAACTTTCCTGCGAAATGACCTCCCACGGTTCCTGAATGTGCCTCTCTGATAATAGCGTCTTTTTCATGTGGCATCACACATCTGCGCAAAACTTCATCCGGTCCTAACTTGTATAGGTGTCCTGCGATCAGGGTGAAGTCTACTGCTTTAACAACCAACTGCTTCTTCTGCTACTTAGTGAACTAATCAGGTGATGATCCTGTGGTGAGAAAGTGAATAATATCAGCATAGTAGTCATCTGCGATCTGGATAGAAAACAACTGCGCATCTGGCAAATTGTCCTCTAGGTTACTTGGCTCTTCTCCTGAGTCTATCCGCGACAGATGATCAGGTCCATCGTTCAATCTTCCCAATTTAACAATGATTTCAAAATCATACTCCTGAAAGAGTAGTAACCATCTGTAGATTATCCCCCCCTAACACTAGCTTATTGACCAGATACTTCAATGCGGAATGGTCAATAAAAATCTTGAACGAGGAACCCAATAGGTAGTGCCTGAAATTCTGCAGTGCATACACCATAGCTAGGCCTTCTCTTTCCGTTGTGGTGTAGTTCTTTTCTGCTGTCGACAGCTTTCTACCAGAATATGCGATAGGATGATCAATATCCCCTTCTCCTGGTTGCGTTAAAACAACCCCTAGTGTGATGCCAGATGCATCCACATGTACATGAAATGGCTTAGTCCAATCTGGAAATACTAGGATGGGCGCTGTAACCATCTTCTCTTTAAGTGTGTCTAGGCTCTGTTGACATTCCTCATTCCATAGGAATTTTACATCTTTTTAACAATTTCTCCATTGGTTTTGTAATCTTTGCGTAGCCCTTGATAAACTTTCTGTAATACCCGGTATGACCAAGTACTATCCTTAGTTTCTTGACTGAGTTTGGTGCTGGAATATTTACAATGATGGCAATCTTTGCGGGATCTACCATCAAGCCTTTTCTGCAAACAATGTGACCCAACAAAATACCAAATGGTGCACAAAATATACATTTCTTCAAGTTTAGAGAAATCTGGTACTGCCTACATTTCTCTAATGTCAGTCTTAAATCTCCTATATGCTTGTCAATTAGTCCAAATACAGTCCAATCATCAAAATATACTTCTAGGAACTTATGGATGTATTATTTAAATACAGCAACTACTACTCTAGAAAATATAGCTGGTGCATTCTTAAGACCAAAGGGCATTACCGTATACTGGAAGGAGCCCCATTCTGTTGCAAAGGTGGTCTTGGATCGATCTTTTGGATGTATTCTGATCTGATGGTAGCCTAAGAAGCCATCAATGAAGGAGTAGACCTCTTGTCCTCCCACGTTGTCTAATACCTCATCAGTGAACGATGTCGGAAATGGATCGTAAAGTGATGCATCGTTGAGCTTGCGCAGATTGACACTGATCTTGATGTCTCCTTTGGTTTTCTTCTTTTGTACGACCATGGGTCTAACCCATTCGCTTTCTTCTACTGGCTCAATGA
The DNA here is from genome assembly GCA_001517045.1 of Pseudotsuga menziesii. Lineage (NCBI taxonomy): Eukaryota > Viridiplantae > Streptophyta > Pinopsida > Pinales > Pinaceae > Pseudotsuga > Pseudotsuga menziesii. The sequence goes on from LPNX010182761.1 coordinate 82,757, forward strand.
TGCCTGCTGCTAGCATCTTATCGATCTCATCCTTGACTTTTTCTTTGTAGCGTGGATTTAATCTATATGGACGCTGCTTGACTGGTCTAGCATCCTCCTTCAATGGTATCCTCATGACTCCCAGGTCTCCAACTATTCCCTTCATCTCTGTGAACTTGGTGGGAAATAGGTCCTGATAGTCATGTAATAAGTCTGCAATTTGTCCGACTGTTTCATCGTTCCAATAGTCTCCAATAGAGGCAAACTTAGGTTCTGTGTCTGTGCCAATATTGATTTTTTTATCTTGATGGGATCTGTAATTGCTTGAATTTCTAACTGTGGTCCCCCAACATCGCGAGTCCCTTCTGACTCCGGAATGTTGGTGTTGCGAGGATCTTCATCCTCCTCCCCTGGTTCAGATGCAAAATTATAACACTCGAACGCCTCTTTTAGCTGGATAGCCCACTCAGGTTGAGCTGACTCTGATATGGTACAATCCTCAAATATCTTACTCTTTATTACTTGTAGGGCTTGACCGACACTTGGATACTCGGATTCAAAAGCGAAGGTGAGTAGGAAGTTGTCTATAATTAGTGGCCATGTAGTTGTTCCTTTGTGCAGTTCAGTCTCTGTATACCAGTTCCTTGGAACTGTATCCAAAGTATGAATGAATCGGTGAACCCATTCATTCTCGGGAATGTCCGACCAGCTCTATTCGCATGTCTGAATATGTGCTCTGGGGTCACTCTCTCCTGTGTATTTCTACTGGACATACTCCCTACTGACAGAAAATATGATCGCCATCAATCTTTTAATATCATCCCATGATGCGATGTTTTCTTTATGTGTATACCACCATCTTGCAGGTGTGGCTCATACTGCAAGGTCCATAGCTGCGATCCTCTACTCGTGAGGAATTTGTTGTTCAAACTGCTCAAGGAAGTCCTGGATATCTGTTATACCATGAAATGATGGAATCTCATTGATCTCTACGCCAATCCATCATAGTGACTTAGTCAAGTACGTGCATCTGTGCGCTGAGACTTCGTGAAGTCTATTCTGCCAGTTCTCTAGACCAACATCTGAATCCGATGTGCATGAGCTGTCGCATCGCCAACTAATGTTCCCTTCTTCAGTCGGATTGACGTAGTCGCTCTGGTTTGTGGTCATTTGATAGAGACTTTCCATGTTACGTGCCTCCTCCTCTGCTCGGATAGGTTCAATATATCTAGCACCCTGAAAGGGGTCCAACGGCGCGATGACCCAGATCTGCACGTCCTCAAAGGTCATTTGTATTCTCTTTAGGTTGATAACAGCCATGTTATTGATCACCCAATCAATACCTAGTAGTGCTGGATACGGTCTACTATTGCCAATGATTTCTATAACTTCAAAGTCCGCAAAGGTGCGAACTCCATCAATGTCAACTGGTACCTGCGGTAACCGACCCAGAGGTGATACTCGCTGCTGATTAGCTAATCTCAGATGGATAGGTGATCTGATTAACTTAGGGCTACCCATATGTTCCCATGTCTGCTTAGTCAGAACATTCACGTCCGATCCTAGATCTAGGATCACTTCATCCATTTCAAACTCTCCAACCCGCGCTGTGAGTCGCATCTCTCTTCCTGTTCTTGTATGTCCTGTAATATTATGAATAACACGTGGTGTACTGCTCACGGAAGAAGATGGCTGACACTGGTCTATGATGCACTGAAGTTTTGTGATAGCTTGCTCATTTCTTACAAGTTTTAAACAAATCCGCAGGAAGGAATGTACACTTCCTGTCATCTCATCCTCATCGCATCTTTCTGATGTGGTAGCCTGCGATGTCTGTAAAAGGCTATCGCCACAAGTTGCTTGCTGCGGTACGCCCCTAGACAGTGGTACCTATGATTCTGATTGTGTAGGTTCATCAAAGAAAGACTTAGCTTCCTGAAATGTCTATTTGTTCTTCTGCAGGTTGAGTGGTGTTGCTTTACTAGGAGCTTTGCGCACCCACTCCTGCCCTGTGTTCTTTTCTGTCTCCTACGATGTCCCACTGGTAGAAACACCGCTACGAGTCACAATATTGACTCTTGGTTCTCGCTTTTTCTGCTCAGCAGCAATAAGCTAGATGTTCTAGTGTACTGCTAGCTTAGGTTCTCTGATCTTAGCTATCAAGGTAGGGCACTCCTCTATAGTATGATCATAATATTTGCAGTAGCTACAAGTGGTAGTGGGGCTCTAACAGTCCCTAGCATAGTGTCATATAACTCCGTAGTTGTAACAAGTAACTGGTTCGCGACCACGGCCAAAACCTTCTCCTCATGCAAAGCCTCCTCCATGGCCTCGCCCTATGAATCCTCCTCTACGACCACCATAAGCTGGATCAGGCTGTGGTCCTGCTGCTGGACCCTGTGTCTCTGATTGGATTGTGTACAACTCTTGCTTTGCTCCAACCATGAGATCATAGGCTCTGCAATCGTGTTCATCATGGCCTACAGACTTGCAGAAGACATAGTATAAGTTCTTAGGTGTCTGTGTGTACTGCTGAAGTAGAGGGAACTTGTGAGGTAGATGTCCTCGCGTTTTGCATATTTCACACCATGGTTCGTGGGTTTGTGGTAAGGGGTTAGGAGCCCCTGTTGCTATATATTCTACAAAGATCGGACAATTGTCTTTATTATGGCCTTGTGCTTTACATTTTACACACCATATGCCTTCCGCAACCTCTTTCCCTTTATTAATTTCATGCAACTGTAATGTGAGATTAGCCAACTGGTTTTGTAAGATTTCCATGCCTGTACTGCTCTCAGCTAGAGGTGAAGCCTCTAGTTTCATCGCCATCTCCAACGTGTCATCCTGCGTCTGGAGTTTCTGCTACATTAACGACAGTCTAATGTGAGGGAGCAGCGTTGCAATAAACCATTCCTTATGCTGCTCCAGCAAGAACTCAAAACTGACTTGGTCGATAAGGGCTTTGAATTTCTGATCAAAGTCCCACACCGACTCTGTAGGTAGCTGCTTGATGTCTTTGAGTTCTGTAATACACTGTGACTTAGACTTAGGTTTCTTATGCTTATACATTATTGATTATATATGCTAGAATAGATCTAACACCATGAAATATAGTATGCTTGTATTGTTTACTTGTTGTTGAGGACGTGCTATAACAATTCAAGCTGAAGATTGGAAAGCTCAACAGGGATCTACTTCAACCATCCGGAATAAGGTACGAGGTTCGATCCTTTAGTGTTAGATGTTTTTATTTATATTGCATATTGGGAAAGATTGATTTCTGGAGTCTAGTTGTCTATTGTGGTACCCCAAGCCATAGGAATTTCTCTCTGTAACAGAATTGGCGACTCTGCTGGGGATGTTCCTTGTTCTTCTTTGGGGTTGGGGGCACAATGGGCTTGATATTATTGATTTGCTCTCTTTTTCTCTCTATTTTTGTGTCGCATGTTATAGTATGTTTGTCCATTGACACTCCCCTTTATTGGTTTGGCCTTGACCTGCTTTTTACCATCGGCTTCTCTGTATACGCGTGTTTTTGGCTGAAAGGCACATGTATACGTGGATTTTTGGCCAAAAGTCGTGTACATACGCAGCTGTTCTTTATACAGTCGCGTACATCCTGCCTTTTGGTGAGTCTGATGTTGTGGGAAGTTGCTGGGTGGGTTGTGAGTGTGGTTGGGTCTTCCTTGGGTCTGAAGTTGTCTGTTGGATGCTTCTTTTGTGACCAGAGACCATTCGTGCTTATCTCAGGAATCATGTCTACACTGGCATATAGGTTAGGTTCACCACCGTTTTCATTTTGCATGACCTTATGACCATGTGACTATATCCTTTGGTACGAACCCACTCTATTATGTCACGAAACCTTCTTGCTGCTATAGAAGTGGCATGATATGAGTGGTAGAGCCTCACCTTACATGGGTACCCTAGTTAGCGCCTTATTTGCATTTGGTGCCCATGCCGATGTTTCCCCTTTAGGGTGTGGGAGTCCGTTGTATAGTATTGCCATGACATTTAGCAAGAGCCTCATACTCCTCTTGATCTTATGCTGGCCATGACCCCCCGGAATCCCCTTGTATTAAGTTGTGGATGCATTATCATGAGCTTTTCCTGTATTATTGAGCTTTATGCCGGCTCCCCTGACATTGCGTTTCAGCCATATAGCCCAAGCTTGTCTCATGTCTAGCCATGCAGAGCCTTTATTTATATCCTTCACAGCTTGATTCCCTTTTTTACTGGGAGGGGATTTTCCCCAAGTGTCAATATCCTACACATGTATCCTTGCATTGAGCATAGGTATGTTCCACTGCTTGGAACTAGTTTGTTTGCCCTAAATGACACTCGTCTCCTCCTAGTTTGTTTCTATAAAGCTAGTTTATTCTTTTTTCAAGCTTTTCAAATAACTGAAAAAGACCAAAAAAAATCAAAAAACCAAAAAGCCGGACAAGAAAAGATATTATCTTTGGCAGCTGTCGAGTCGTGTCGCCTTCGAACAGAGCATTGTATATCACATCCATTGGTTAGGTTATAGTTTGACTTAGGAGCTATACTCGTTATCTGAGTTTTATCTCCACTGACTGGTTAAGCTTCTAGTCCCTATGGATCCTCTATTGATGCCTCCTGAGTCATAGAGATGTCCTAGTTTGTATATCGAGTCTATGCTACCTTCATTCAGTCACCATATGCTGTTATGCTCTTGTTCGAAGGAAGTTGAAACCTGAGTCGGCCATTCCTCAGTTATCTTGACTTTGCATGTCAGCCATTCCCGGTACAGTTACTGGTTCGTGCACCTTATGATCGAGTCCTTCCACATTATACAGCTTTGCTGAGTACCTCATGTTGGATGATGGGGGATGCCCTAATGCCCTCCTTCTAGCAGATTTCATCCCATCGAAAACATCAAAGGACAAAAAGTGGTCCATAGGGTCTAAGGAGTCTGCAGTGGGACAGGGGAAGGCCATACAAAGTGTGATTCACCTAGAGTGGTGAAATCCGCTATAACATGCGGTGAACGTACTTGACTATATGTGATGTGAGTGCAAGTTCAGGGGCAGTTATATGACAAATACATGCAAGAAAAATAAATTGTTTTGTGGACAATGGTCCAAACATTTGCGTAAAGTGTGGTGGATGAAGTAGACAATTATGTGTTAAAATACAAAATAAGAAGAAAAAGGGTGACCCTTAATGGGAGGTGGCCCGAAAACCTGCATGAGTAGCGGTGGGCAAGAGTTATGCAAGTATAGGTCTACAGACACTTGCATTGTCATGCTGTGGCTCATAAATCGAGGTGACTTCCGGGAAGCGATCTTGAAATTTGTTTGTTAAACATGAGACAATGGTCTCATAAGGGGATAGAGGTTTGGGCTCGAAGGTGTGAGAGGTGTCTCGAATAGGTTCCAGGTGACTTTGGAGTAGTAGCTAATGGTGCTACCCTTGACTTGTGGTAAAAAATGTTTAAAAAACAAGAAAATAAAATGAAGCGATTGATTGGTGATGTTAAGCGTAAAATCTCTTGAGGTAGAGCCCGTTGCACGGCTTCTTCAAGAGTTGACCATATAAGTCAGCGAAGAGGTATGCCCCCTTGCCGAGACAAAGGTCATTGGCAAGGTGGGATGACGAAATATGGTACTTTATGGGAAGAACCGATTCCACACTATGGTTTGAAGGGAATGGGGTAAAATTGAAGGTGGTCTTACATATATCTCCGTCATCGTGTAAGTGGTGCTGGGATAGATAAGGTGGATCTTCCACAACCGATGAGACAGAAGGGAAAATGGTGCTAGAGATCATGTAAATGGTATTGGTTGTGGTTTTTGTAGCCTTTCCCCTAGTCTCTATTGGAGGAAGAGGGGCAGGCCTGGAGACAGGAGGAGTCTTTGATGGAACTGGAGGTAGGTGCAACATCATCTCAATTGGTTGGACATGAGTCAACACATCCTGGGGCCTTAGAGGTAGGGTAGGTGGTTCAAGGTACCACACAAGATCTCCTAGTGTGAAATCCTATAGATTGAAGGTTTCCAAGGTAGCCTTACTCATGATCCCGGATGATAGGAAAAGGAAAGGGAAAAGGAAAAGGAAAAGGAAAAGGATTGTGTTGATCGGGAATGAACCCCAATGTTTCCCTGGTAACTAACCTTGTGGCTGTGGTTGGGGAAACAATGAAAGAGATAGGTCTTATGGACCATCAGTGACGGTGGAGACAAGAGGGTTTGTAGAACTGGACATCATGTAAATGGACATGGTGTCTGAAGAAGGAGATGGGGGGTGAACTTCTTCGATCAGAGTGATCTCCGATTCAAGGGAATGTTGATGGAGGTCAGCTAGAGCTATTTGAAATTTGCACAGGTCTTGGCAATGGTGAGAGTAATGTCCATACTATTTCTGCCTTTCACACACCTGGGTCACATGGTAGAAATATTCAAGCCACTCGGTGTGTCCTTGGGGGCAAGTCTCGAGTCAAGGCTGTCACCTTGTTCTTGACTCCTCCGTTTAGGCTCAACTCCTAACGAAGCCAAGGGGGGTAGACCCTATTAAGTTACTAAGGATAATTACTTAGTATGGTGATGTTAAACTGAATGAGTTACTTAGGAGTTTGAAATTTAACTATAGACAATCAAAGATGACAAGATACAAAAAATGAACAAACAAAAGCACAATGCTGAGACACAATATATATATATATATAAAGCAAGAAAATAACCAGTGCCTTAGAATGGAGTCAAAAAATAAGATCAATGTGCTTGCATGTCCTTGGAGTGAATGTTTTGTGATTGCCTCTTGGTATGTTTTAAGTTAAATTTGAGGTGTGAGTTTATTAAAATTAGGCGAAGGGGTGGACTCCAGATATACCCGAGAGTACTTGGAGTATGTCCAAAACTAAACCTTCACAGCTACCTGCAAGGAATATGTGAGCTGAATGTAGTCTTTGGGGCTATTGTTCATAATGCACCCATTAGGGCGTGACAGATATCGGCGCCCCGAGGTCACTTTTAAGAAGTTCCCACTTCCTTTGGGTATTTTTCCACCGTGATGGTTTGATCTAGGTGTTGGATTTTCACTTGATGGTTTGTCAATTTGGGAGAGTGAGTCCTAATTATACTAGTCACTCAAGTGCTTTTGATAGAGCTTGACTAATCGAACGAACCACAACCAAGTGCAGAGCATACACACCGGAGTCTTGTCAATTTTAGTAAATTTTAAAATTGGGTGTTCTTGTTAAAAAGAAAACCCTCCAGGAACCTCTTTCGATCCAAGTGGATCTCAATCGGGGAATAAAGGAGGGTTTAATTTTATAATAGCTGAAAAAAAATGATAGAAAAGAAAACAGATACACAATTCTAGTTTTCTAATTAATCCTACCACGAATCTCTTTCCCTTTTCGGGTCAATCAGGAAGTCGTGGGGTAAGTATTAAGATTACTTTGAAATATCAAATATTGAATATGAAATTGATAATGAAATAAAATATACTACCTTTCAGATTAGATCTATGCTATTTTGAAAAGGGATGAACAAAAAGCAAAAAAAAAGACACTGACACAAATCCCCCAAGGGGGGATGGGGAATGGGCACGAAAGAACCCATTCAAGAATTATTTTTATTAACAGCGGTTACAATATTAGAGAACTGATATAATTCCTCTTGATCCTTATATGGAGTGAAATCAAGAGCTTACAAAGTGTGAAAATTAAAGGTTTTAGTCAAATGGGAGAACCCTGGGGGATTTGAACGCTCCGAAGGCCACTTTCGAACAACATATTCCTTTATTTTCTGTCAAATATACTAAAAAAAATCAATCATATTAGAATAAAATATCCCCAAAATCACTCTGAAAGTACCTTTGGGTCAGCTTACTTTTAACCAAAAAAAACTAAGTTAAGACTAGTTAAAAAAGGTAAAAAGGAACCAAGGAAAGCAGGCTTTCCTTGCGATCTTGGCTTGCCTTTTGGGAAACCAATAAGATGTGCACTTTTATTGTAGAATATGAAATTTTAATGTACAACAAACATAAATCAAATGCATGCAAGCTACAAATTTTCTTTAAAATTACATGCAAAAAAGGGTGATTTCCCTAAAGCTAGATCTAGAATGCTTATGCTACCTTTTAAGAGAAAGATATAGAATATGGGATTTGGGAGGATATATATATGTTGAAATTACTTTTAATATGATATATCTAAACAAAATCAAAGATATGAACAAAGAAACCGGGTAAAAGAGTTGATTTTTTTAAGAAATGAGAAGAAGAGGAGAGAAGGTCGGCTCGTTGCTTGAATGGAGCAAGCTGAAAGGAGGCCCTTTTGTGGAGTGCTGAGGGAAAGAGTATTGAGCTTATTGGATAAGGAATGGTGTCAATCTTGATCCACACCTTCATCGAATCAGGAACCTGCAACTAGATAACACAAGCCTGCACACACCTCGTGAGATCTGGATATAGATGTATAAAGCAACAAAAATGAAAGATCATGCAAAAATAATCTTATTTAAGCATATAACTGAAATTTTTTAGCATACATCATATGGATAAACAAGATCAAGCAGTCTAACTTTCCTAGTTTACACCCTTACTTGATTCAACCGAATCCTTGAAGCCAGAACACAGAAGCAACACATAATTTGGAAAGAAATTGCAGTTACCACATCAACAGCATAACACTGAGAATCCACATAGACACATGCACTACATAGTATAGCCTCCAAAGCTTCTTTATTCACAAATGATGATCAATACACAATTACAATGGCAATCCCTTCAAGCCAGCTCTAACTAGCTTGGAAGAGGCTGCTGTGCTTGGATATATACAAAAACCAGGAGATCCAGCCCAGGGAGGGCACAAATCCTAAGGAGATAAACCAAATATGCTGATGGAGATTCCATCAATTCCTGATCTGTGTCTAACTGAGCTAGATCTGAGTCTCACCGAGTGCAATTGTTAATCGAAGAGTTGATCTGACTAACACCTCAACTTGTTGACTGAAGAATCCACCAAGACTCATCCAGATGAGCCAAAACGTGTTGAGGAGAGAGGGAGGGTGAAATTCCCCATAAAGGATGCTGAATATCAACTCTGGATCTCATTTGACCACCTCCTTTAGTCAAGGATTTGTTAGATCCAGTCAATCTGGTTCAGATTTGACTGATTTCAATCAAATTGGCTGAGAATCCACTCATCTATGATTTTGGATTTGCTCCATTATTCATAAATTTATTAATTAAAATAATTAATAAATGTTTTTTTGGGGCTTTCTGACCTGAGTGATGGAAAATCACTCAAAACTAGGAAATAGTGGGTCCATGGGTTTACATGGTGCTTTTAGCTTGAAAATGAGCACCTACATGACTGAAACTGATTATTTGGCCCACTTTTATTACAAAATCTTTTTTTCCAATTAAACTATTAAAAAATAGCCTAAGTTTTGGAAAAATTAAATTTTAATAAAAAACACTGAAAAAAAAATAAAATTTGAAAATTTGAAAAAACTTAGGGGGACTTAGACATGTTCATATGACTTGACCATGATGTCTAGCATGTTTATACATTAACACATAGACTCTAATAGCCTCAATAAGCCTAAATGCCAAGCCGAACACCCCAACTTTGGAGGTATGGAGTGAAAAACTCAGAAATTATCAGTCATTTATTCAACAACCAATAATAACCAAGGGAAAAAACACCCTGGGTTGATCAGATTGACAAATAAAGTCTAAGAGACCAAGTCTTTTACAGACACTATCATGCTAGAACATTTATTACAATTTCCCCATGGGGTATGAACATGTGATATAGTACAACAAGCACTTCCCAAAAGTACTTCCAAAGGTCTTTTGAAGTCCGAACAAGTTATCCTTGTTCGGTTCACCAGGCTCACTTGATAAAAAACCACTAAGTACAACTTAGGTGGTAACATTCTAGCTCCAACTGTGGGACGTGTGCTCGATCTGGTCTTTGAGGCAAGGAGAGGATACGGGAACACCAGAATCTATGGTTTATATACCCTGTAAAAACATCTCAACTTGACAAGAAAAACCTCAGTAGCACAAGTTTTATAAAAAAACGAATGAACCATTAAGCTGATTTATTTAAACAAAATAAATGTAACTAACTAAAAGAAGCAAAGTTTTATTATAGGTAAGTATAAAATAGAAATGCAGAAAGTAAATGATCTCTTTCAATGAACTTATTTTCCTACTCTAACCATGATATAAAAAGGGTTAAGTGTAATCATAAATCCAATGTAACCACCTTAACATAATTTTTTTTTTCCTTGTCTTTGGTTACCAGCCAAAGTAAGGATACTTTATTCAGAAAATGAAAACTTGCGTGATGATCCGAAAGGGGCGGGATGGATGGGAAATCATAGGCATGAATAATGTCATCAAACTTCCTCCCAAATGGGTAAGTGCTTGCACAGGCTACTTCTATCCATGACTGGACAGGGTTGATGTACAAATTGGAATGATGAGGCAGATTGACTACACCATCATACTGATAATCAAGGCTTACCGAATGATAATTTACTGTATAATCCCCAAGCGGCTCCAATTCATGAGGAAAATCTATATGTGAAGATGATAGTTGAGACTGATATTCTAATAACTGCATCACATCTGTCTTTTCACAACACTACTTCTCCATGTCTTCATTATTTATACCTTTTTACGGCTCTGCATGATATGATTCTGAATGATCATATGGATAAACAGCATGCTCCTTTTTCATATCAAAGTTTCCCAAGGCCACATGGTCCATGCTCTCTCCTTTAGATATGCCATAGACAGAAAAATCAACAAAACCATCAAAAGTTTTCGGTTCATTATTTTCCTCTTTATTCATGTCACAGACTGGATTTTCCATGAATGTCCAGGACTCCTCATCAACATATTTGTCGGGGATAAGGGATTCTTCGTCACTTGTGTCATGATCCAAGCTATACTTGTACTCATGTTCATACTCATCTTCTTTAGAGAAAAGGTCACAAGGTAGTAAACCTTCCAGACTGTCATCATTATATGGAGAACACATAGGAGTCCCATCATGTATATTACAGTTTTCATCATAAGTTTCACTATAAGATTCTGGAATGGTTTCATCCTCAGGCTTGTACTGTTTAGATGGTAACAAAGGGTAGGCCTGGCATACCATGTATATATGATCAGGCTGGCTTGAATTTTTTTCCTGATTACTGACCTTGGGAAGTCCATGTTCCATGACTTGATTTGCAACATAACAAGTGCTTTCTTGGTGGAATTGTTCACAGGGTCTACACCATGGAATTACTTCTTCTACCATGTTAGCTGAGTCTAACTAGTTTGGAATCCTAGGCTCTTATTGAGGAAACTTATTTTGATACATCTGATTCTGCCTAGGCTGAAAGTTCCTAGGTCCATTATTTCTTTCCATTGTGATTATTCTATTGTGCATAAGATTCAATTATGCAGACTGATCTGCCATAAGTTGGTTTTGACTAGTAACCAAGTCTTTTATCATGTTTGTTACGTTTTCCATGGGATCTTTAGAGGCTCCCTTTTCTTCTGATTCAAAGGATTTTCCCTTTTCTTCGTTGTATGAAGTGTTTCCCCTAGTGTAACTTGGAATGTTGGATTTGCCTGAAGATTGCATATTCTTTTCTATTTTCTCGGCCAATTCCTGAGCAGTTTTTCGATCGGCCAGCTCTTTGTCCCTTAATTGGTGCCTCAAATCACCAGTGAAAGCTTCGATGTAAGATATGAGGATGGAGGCATCCCTTGGATTGATTTCTCTAGGGAGGTCCGCAACCACACGCATGAACTTAGTATTAAATTCATCAATGGTTTCATTCTCCATCTTCTTTATGTTATGGAGGCCGGCAGCAAGAAAATGTCTTGGTTCTTTCTTCCCCCCCCATTTCTTCTTAAAACCCTCTAGGAATTCACTAAGAGTTTTATATGAATAATCATCTAGGTCAAAGTACCATTCTTCAGCATCATCTTCCAAGGATAAAGCAAAGAGCGTCATTTTGACATCGTCATGGTCATGGGCAGCATCATTGCAATAACTGACCAGGTGCTTTTCAAACTTTCGAAGGTGAGACTTGGAAGTGATGGCATTATTGCCCTTAAATATGGGGAGCTTCTTGATAGCATCTTTTGGAATGGCATGGGGAGCACCTGCTATCTGAGGAAAGTCAAGGGGTTTTAATAATTCCATCATTTCTTGAGATTGGTGAACATGACTCTCTACAAATATGTGATGGATATCTGAGAGGGATTGGTCTCCTAAATCTTCAAGGTTTCTATGAGAAGTCTGCCTATTCAATATTTTCGTAATAAACCTTTCAGGATCAGGGAGAGGATTGAATAATTGTCGACGGTTTCTTTGGGTAGAAATTTTTGAAGGGATGTTAGACAGTGGAGTCGCCAGATGGATCAAGTTTTAATTTTTATGTTTTTTAAAGACTAGATCAATCAAAAGTTTTATCTTTTTAGTTGTTTAGAAAAAAATTAAGCTAAGTCGTACTCGGGAATAAAAATATTTATTCCCGGCAACGGTGCCAAAATATTTTTCTGCCTTTCACACACCTGGGTCACATGGCAGAAATCTTCAAGCCACTCGGTGTGTCCTTGGGGGCAAGTCTCGAGTCAAGGTTGTCACCTTGTTCTTGAATCCTTCGTTCAGGCTCAACTCCTAATGAATCCAAGGGTGGTAGAGCCTATTAAGTTACTAAGGATAATTACGTAGTATGGTGATGTTAAACTGAATGAGTTACTTAGGAGTTTGAAATTTAACTATAGACAATCAAAGATGACAAGATACAAAAAATCAACACAGAAAAGCACAATGCTGAGACACAATATATATATAAAGCAAGAAAATAACCAGTGTCTTAGAATGGAGTCAAAAAATAAGATCAATGTACTTGCATGTGCTTGGAGTGAATGTTTTGCGATTGCCTCTTGGTATGTTTTAAGTTAAATTTGAGGTGTGAGTTGATTAAAATTAGGCGAAGGGGTGGACTCCAGATATACCCGAGAGTACTTGGAGTATGTCCAAAACTAAACCTTCATGGATACCCGCAAGGAATATGTGGGATGAATGGAGTCTCTGTGGCTGTTGTTCATAACGCACCCGTTAGGGTGTGACAGAGATCAATGCCCCGAGGTCACTTTTCAGAAGTTCCCGCTTCCTTTGGGTATTTTTCCACGTGATGGTTTGTCAATTTGGGAGAGTGAGTCCCAATTATACTAGTCACTCAAGTGCTTTTGATACATCTTGACTGATCGAACGAACTGCAGCCAAGTGCATAGCATACACACCGGAGTCTTGTCAATTTTAGTAAATTTTAAAAATGGTTGTTCTTGTTAAAAAGAAAACCCTCCAGGAACCTCTTTCAATCAAAGTGGATCTCAATTGGGGAATCAAGGAGGGGTTAATTTTATAATAGCTGAAAAACAAATGATAGAAAATAAAATAGATACACAATTCTATTTTTCTAATTATTCCTACCACGAATCTCTTTCCCTTTTCGAGTCAATCGGGAAGTCGTGGGGTAAGTATTAAGATTACTTTGAAATATAAAATATGGAATATGAAATTGTTAATGAAATAAAGTGTACCACCCTGCAGATTAGATCTATGCTAGTTTGAAAAGGGATGAACAAAAAGCAAAAAAAAAGAGATCGACGTAAATCCCCCCAGGGGGGATGGGGAATGGGATCGAAAGAGCCTATTAAAGAGTTATTTTTATTAACAGCGGTTACAATATTAGAGAACTGATATAATTCCTCGTGATCCTTATATGGAGTGAAATCAAGAGCTTACAAAGTGCGAAAATTAAAGGTTTTAGTCAAATGGGAGACCCCTGGGGGGATTTGAATGCTCCTAAGGCCACTTTCGAACAGAAGCTTCCTTTATTTTCCGTAAAACCTGTTAAAAAACAGCAAGAATATTATACTAAAATATCCCCAAAATCACTCTGAAAGTACCTTTGGGTCAGCTTACTTTTAACCAAAAAAACCTAAGTTAAGACTAGTTAAAAAAGGTAAAAAGGAACCAAGGAAAGGCTTTCCTTGGGATCTTGGCTTGCCTTTTGGGAATCCAATAATATGTGTGATTTTAATGAAGGATATGAAATTTTAACATACAGCAAACAGAAATCAAATGCATGCAAGCTACAAATTTTCTTTAAAATTACATGCAAAAAAGGGTGATTTCCCTAAATCTAGATCTAGAATGCTTATGAAACCTTTTAAGAGCAAGATCTAGACTATGGTATTTTGGAGGATAGATCTATGTTGAAATTAATTTTAATATGATAGATCTAAACAAAATCAAATCTATTAACAAAGTAACCGAGTAAAAGAGTTGATTTTTTTAAGAAATGAGAAGAAGAGGAGAGAAGGTCGACTCGTTGCTTGAATGGAGCAAGCTGAAAGGAGGCCCTTTTGTGGAGTGCTGAGGGAAAGAGTATTGAGCTTATTGGATAAGGAATGGCATCAATCTTGATCCACACCTTCATCCAATCAGTAACCTGCAACTAGATAACACAAGCCTGCACACACCTCGTGAGATCTGGATATAGATGTATAAAGCAACAAAAATGAAAGATCATGAAAAAATAATCTTATTTAAGCATATAACTGAAATTTTTGAGCCTACATCATATGCATAAACAAGAGCAAGCAATATAACTTTCCTATTTTACACCCTTACTTGATTCAAGTGAATCCTTGAAGCCAGAACACAGAAGCAGCACAGAATTTGGAAAGAAATTGCAGTTACCACATCAACAGCATAACACTGAGAATCCACACAGACACATGAACTACACACTATAGCCTCCGAAGCTTATTTATTCACAAATGATGATCAATACACAATTACAATGGAAATACCTTCAATCCAGCTCTAACTAGCTTGGAAGAGGCTGCTGTGCTTGGATATATACAAAAACCAGGAGATCCAGCCCAGGGGGGGGCGCAAATCCTAAGGAGATAAAACAAATATGCTGATGGAGAGTCCATCAATGCCTGATCTATGTTTAACTGAGCCACATCTAAGTCTCACTGAGTGCAATTTTCAATCAGAGAGCTGATCTGACTAACACCTCAACCTGTTGACTGAAGAATCCACCAAAACTCATCCAAATGAGCCAAAACGTGTTGAGGAGAGAGGGAGGGCGAAATTCCCCATAAAGGATGCTGAAGATCAAATATGGATCTGATTTGATCGCCTCCTTCAGTCAAGGATTTGTCAGATCCAGTCAATCTGGTTCAGATCTGACTGATTTCAATCAAATCGGCTAAGAATCCACTCATATATGATTTTGGATTTGCTCCATTATTCATCAATTTATTAATTAAAATAATCAATAAATGTTTTTTTGGGGTTTTCTGACCTGAGTGATGGAAAATCACTCAAAACTAGGAAATAGTGGGTCCATGGGTTTACATGGTGCTATTAGCTTGAAAATGAGCACCTACATGATTGAAACTGATTATTTGGCCCACTTTTATTAGAAAATCATTTTTTCCAATTAAACTATTAAAAAATAGCCTAAGTTGTGGAAAACTTAAATTTAATAAAAAAACACTGAAAAAAATAAAAAATTGAAAAGTTGGAAAAACTTAGTCCCAAGGTCTTCTAAAGTCCGAACAAGTTATCCTTGTCTGGTTCACCGGACTCACTTGATAAAAAACTACTAAGTACAACTTAGGTGGTAACACATACAAACTGCAAAGGGTGCAAGCGTGGCTTGTTCTCAATGCCTTGTTTCTGACTATCGGTGTGGTTGGAATTTCAACCATGAGGATGTTTTCATTTGTATCCATGGAATCTAAATGCACAGGGATCATTGGGATTTCAGGGCAAATCTGAGTTGGGTGGCCCTATTGTGCACAGACGACGCAAGGCGGGACTTGTCGCTGCTCTGTTGTAGGTTTTGCATTCTTGACCCTGGCCCTTTTTGTGTGGGGTGGTGTGGGTGTGAGTGCGGTGGTTGGATTTTCGGGCTAGGTGGAGGGTGAGACTCCACCACATTGGGTTGCACCAGGATTAAAAAAACCTGGGGCATTGGTGGTTGAGACGGTGGATCAAGATACCATACCAGAATTCCTAATGTAAAGTTGGGTAGGATTAAGGTGGCCATTACCGGCTTGCTTATGACACCAGGCAGGGGGAAGAGGAAGGGAATCATATGGACTGGAGATGACCCCAGATAACTCCCTGATGGTTGCATGTGGGGATGCGGTTGTGGCTATGGTTGCGCGAAATGCTGCTACTGCGGGTGATGTTGCGGCTGCTGTTGGTGTTGTGGCTGCGGACGATGTTGTGGTTGTGGTCGGGGCTACAGCTGCGGTTGTTGTTTAGGTGCAGTGGTACTGGATGAGACCATGCACAAGTCCACAATCTCATTTTGTGTTGGTGGCGATGACACTGAGGGGAAAGGAGCCGTCATGGTGGGATCGACAAACAACCTAGGGTCCACATTCAACAATTGGTATACTGGTGTGTTGTCAACCATAGTGTTGATTGCAGGGACAACATTAGCGTGTGTAGGCATCCCTTGTGGCTCAATAGTGTTGATGGTAGGGATAACATTGGCTGGTGCCATTAACCCTTGCGGATCATGATAAGTGAGTTGATCAACTGTCACAATATTCCCTTCGTGGGGGAACATCATGAGATGGAAGATAGTTGATGCGACCGCTCTCATGGCGTACATATAACTTATTTTGAGGAGAAGGTTATAGTCTAGTTGAGCATTGACGACCTCTATGTTGATCAACACTGTCTTCCCGGCTAATGTGATGGGGACATGGGGGAGGATTCCTTGGGATTTAGTGGGATGGCCATCATAAGCCTGCAGAGTTCTGGAGAATGGCCGCAGAATTGGTGATCCCAGTTTTTGCCAAACCAAGGTAGACATAATGCACGTAGATGCCTCCTCATCTACTATGCACCGGTGCACAACCAAATTCTATATAGATACCAGGATTTGGAAGGCGATGGTCAATGGCATGCGTGGTTCTACATTCTCCGTGTCGAACATGATCAACTTGGAGTTGGAGGGGTCTGTGGCCCCAAGGGTGGCTAGGAACACTTTCCGCTATGTTGGGCACGTTTTGAGTACCTCAAGAGTGGACATGGCTGTTGTCGTTTGGGCCAGATCATCCACAATGCTATAGCTAACAACAACTCTAGATGTGGTGTTGTTGGCCACTAGGCGTGTGGGGGGGGGGGGGGGGGGGGAGGGGGGTAATTGAAGAGGTGCATTGACCGACTTGGACGTAGATGCCAGTGATGTGCCAGCGGGTTCGATGGTGGTACCGTACTAATTTTGTCTAGTTTGTAAGATGACCTGTTCAGTCGTCATGGCTAGCAAGTGATGGACACCTGTTTCTGCCATGGGAGGTGCCCCCAGAGTGTTGGGATTAGGTTGGGGAGGGGGTGTGGTTGCCACCAACCCTTGGATAGTAGTGGGTTCTATAGCACCATAGGAGGAGGTCCTTGTGGTGCCAGGTTGGTTTGGGCTTGGTTTGTAGCATTGGAAGCCTGTTGGGCCTCGTTCTGAATGGCCTGCTTAGCTCAACCCATGAGGGGACACTTGAATGTGTAGTTCCCATAGACCTCACAAAGTGTGCATGGTTGGTTTGTGTGCAACGGGGCGTTGTATCTAGGAGCATTTGGTCATGGGGGGTTTTGGGAGGGTCAGTTTGCTGCGTCATTGTTTGGAGGGTTTGGTTATTGACCGCCTCCCTATGGTTGGTTATTGGCTTGGTTCCAGGGCCAATTATTTCTAGCTTTCCCTTGTTGATTGTTGGGGGTGGGTTGGTTGGGACAGTTTTGTTGTGCAAATACTTGTCCCAACGGAGTGGGTTGAGCAGGGGCGGGGGCTTGAACTGCTTGCACTGGTGGTGCATAATAAATTTGGGTGGGCTATGGTGCCACAAATGTGGGCATTTTTCCTGCGTACTACTGTGTTGGCCATGCTATGGCTTGAGCCTGCTACGGTGGCACAGGTTGCACATAGGAAGTTGTTGCTCCATACTGGGACATCATTCTGGCATAGTCTAGAGTTTGGTTTTGGTAAGCAACACTAACAGTGTTGCTTGGTGGTGGTGTAACGGTAGGTGGTGTCTAAGGGTGTTGTGGCTATTGGGAGACCGAGCCTATGATATCGTCTGCAGCATGAGATGCCCTCGGTGCATCCCGGTAGGAGGTGTTTAGACGAGGGGCATATTGAATGATGGTGTAGAGATATCCGGACTGGGCATAGATAAGATCAAACTATTGAGCTTTTAGTATAGCCTCCTCTTAGGATTGAAGACGTTCGGATGCGACGCCCTTTTCTATGGGCAGGAGCAAGGTCTTGAGGAACCAATCCAAGAATATCCTATCGTCAAGTTGGATTTTACATAAGCTATGACGTCTCCACCACTCATGGATGTGGTTAGTTACATGTGTCGCAGTGATTTGGTGATAGGATAACAGGATCTCCACCCCTTCGTCATATCTGACAGGGAGTTGAAAATACTGTAGGAACATGAAACTTAAGGAGTTGAAATCTAGATATTTGGCCTGTGGTAGCTCAAAGTACCATTTGGCCATGGAATCTGTAAGGGTGCATTGGAATAGCCTCAGCCTGATGGAATCGTCTACGATGCTGTTGGATGAGCACCATAGATGGAATGCCATAATATGGTTTTGGGGACATTCCCATGGCTTGCCTTCAAACTTGGGGATGTTTGATGGCAGCTTAGTTGGCATTAGAGGCCGAAAAGCTTGATGGTGAATGGGGTAATTTGTCAATAGAGCCAAATTAGGCAAGTTAAGATGAGCCATGAAAGGCATATTTGACCCCAAGTTGATGTGAGATGGGGAAGGGATGGTGGTGGGGTTTGCAGGTGCATAATGCACTTGCATAACTAGGGGTATTGGTTGTGCCATTGTAGATGCGTCACTGCCCCCACTTGTGGTGGGAGGGATAGTGTGGGTGGAGGGGACATTGCCCCCATGTATGACAGTAGGGGAAATGTAAGTGGATGGTCCACTCCCCCCTTGTGTGGTAGGAGGGTCAGTGTGTGTGAAAGGGCCACTGCCCCCGTGTGTTGCAAGTGGGCCAGCTTGGCTAGTCACTATGGGTGGTGGCAGCTGATTGATGACAGTTTGCATGAGTGTGCTTGGGCCACCTGCAGGGTTGTTGGTGACTAATTGTGGTGTGGACATGGGTCCACTTGCTATGGTTATGCCAGAAAATGGATCTGGGTTGGCACCAGCCATGGGGCTTGATGGTGCAGTATGCAGATCTGGTTCAGATTGATATGGGTCTAAATATGAATCAGAGGTTGTGTGGCCTTTTGATGGTGTGGGAGATCACTGAGAACGGTTTCAATAGTGTCAGTTTAATTTCCTGAATGGTGGTAGTTCGCCTCTTAGGCGTGAGGAAGAGTGTGGGGGATCAATTGTTTTATATGTTTATCAAAACTTATGGGAATGATGTTTGGAACCCGATTTCATTGGCTTCCTATTTCCTGTAGGTGATCACTCATCCACCAAGACTACCAGAAGACAACGTTTGGATTTTTCCTCATGGGCATTTCTACTCAATCAGTGGGGTTCATTGCCCATTTCGCTTGGCAATTCCTCTCACCGACCAGCTACTTTGGGTTTCCCATGGTACTCCTCACAATGAATTTCTAGACTGAGCCCAAGTATTTCCCATGGTTGAAGCAGTCAGGGACTTATGTCCTCAAAGACTGCGGATTTGTTTGAACTTAGTGTAAATTGATAAATTTTAAGGCTCTCTCCATGTCATGAACTGAGTTGGGTTGATTACTTGGTATGGTGTATTTGTTTTTATTTCTTTCTAGTATCAGATGGTTGCAAATGGTTTATGAATTCATCATATTGTAGTAGAGTTCATATCATTGTTTTTCAAGCAGTGAATAATCAGAAAATTGTAAACAGATACATTTTTAACCCTGAATGTGATAGCCTAACGAGGTGACTACCTTACACCTATATTCCTCTTAGATGAAGAGAAGGTGCTGGGCTCTCAACACAATGGGACTAGGCCCATTCGTAGATCCACAGGTCACCTCCTGGATGCAAGGTTGGTCAACAGGGAGGACGCTTAGCACCGTGAGAAGCCCTCCTTCTCTACCCCCTCTACCTTCGAAGTCATCCATTTTTAATGGTTTAGAACAATATTCAGTGAAGGGCCTAGGACTATACGAGCTTTCCCTTTGTCGTATCCGAGAATACCCCAAAGGGTGATGACTGGGTAGAGGAGGAAGGGAAAGCAATACTGTTAATTTTATTGTTGATTTTAGTTAAGTTACATTCATTAAGCCATTAAAATTTGTTTGGAATTTACACATTGTTTGTATAGGAAATTGCAGTAAATTGTAATAGAAACTGAAATTGAACTATAATAATGGATAGAGGCGACTGAGTCGTAATGACAGTCTCTATTAAACTGAAATTTAACCCTTTATTGACAGACCGCATGTTTCAGGTCAATTTCAGCGAGGGGGTCACGAAATTTTTCCAGAAACGGGCGAGGGGTCGCATGGATTTCACAGACATAAGCAGTCTACTGTTCTTAGTGAAGTCGCACCTTTCAGGGGGAAAAGGGTGACCTGGTCGCACCTGTGAGGCCTAAAAGAGAGACCTCATCCCCTGTTCAGGCCCGATAAGTGTGACCTACCCTAGATTTGGGGTTTTTCTGATCTTGAGTTAGATCTGGCCGACAGTAACATGTACTATGGCCAAACTGACTTGTATTTTCCTTGCAGAGGCTTCGACAACAACAAAAACTAGAAATGATCTAGATCTAAGCTAGATTTGACAAGAAATTTCTAAAACTAGGACATAAACTGAAAAACTTGAAATTTGAAAGAAAACTGAACCGGGGATCTTGTGGGATCCACTTGGTATGGTCGCCAGTTCTGTTGCAAGGATTTCTCCTTGCTACAGGGGTAGGAATGGCTCCCTTTCATCTATAGGACAGAAGGGTAGGTTCCTGCGTGTGGAAAATGCAATAAAGAAATTGGAACTAACAGAAAGCAAAGAACAAGAAAGAATGGCCGTGAGCCCCTCTGCAAACAAGGTTAGGGCTTCGCCTTGGCTACCTGCAAACAGCTAATGAATAGAAATAAACTTGCAAAAGATGTCAATAAACAAACCTGGAAACAAACATGGGTCAGAAATCAACTAAATTACTAAATAAAAATCCATAAACAAAACAATATTATACCTCTCCTTTGGTGAAATGGGCCACTATGCCCTGGCTGGAAGGAAGCAACTCTCTACCTCACTCAGTAATGGAGGAGGAGCTATGGCTCAATGGGGAATGCGAGTGGAAGAGAGGGGGATGTCGGTGGGTTGAGAGGTAAAGAGATCTCAAGGCATCAATGGGTAGAAAAACAATATGGAAGAGAGTAGTGTGTTTGAGAGTGACCCCCCACCCTCCTTTTATAGCTTTTTTGGGGGTTTTAGGGTTTTAAGCCCTTGGTCCAGGCTTTAGCCCCTTTTTTTGGGATTTTATCCCCTTCCACCCTAAATTTAGGTCCTTTTAGGGTTTTAGGCTCCTTTGAGGGGTTTTAGCCCCTTTTTGGAGGCTTTAGCCCCTAGGAGAGTTATTTAGGCTCCTTTTTGGGGTTTTTAAGNTTGATGGAGGGTCGTGAATGGGTGTCCTTGGGTGGTGTAGGCCATGTAGAGCTGAGTGAGGGATTTTTGGGGTTAACAACATGGACATTAAGCCTACTAAACTAGTGAAGGGACAAGGTTTGGATAAATTGTTAGCTGATTCAAATTCTCAAGCTTTAGGTCTTCAACTGATGGCAAAACAACTTGTACAAGAAGAATTGAAACCTGAACAAGAGAAGGAAAATATTATGGAACAGTATGCAGAATCCACATGGTACGCATACATTGTACACTTCCTTTGTATTTACAATGTCCTAAACATCTAGATAAAAAGGATGCTAGGTCATTGAAGTTAAGAGCTACTAAATATTGTTTGATAGAACAACAACTATTTTGGAAAGATCCATGAGGCATTCTGATTAGATGTTTGGACAAGCCAGAAATTGGAGAGGGAATCTCAGAATCACATGAAGTTGCTTGTGGGGGGCATAAGTATTGGAAGGAAACTACTTATAAAGGCTTGAGGTTAGGGTACAATTGGAATTCTTTGTTCTCTGATGTATACCAGCAGGTAAGATCTTGTATCCCATGTCAAAAGTTTTCTGGTAAGAAAAAGTTAGTGTCTTTACCATTGAAGTCTATTGCAATGAATGCTCCTTTTCAGTAGTGGGGCTTGGAATTTATAGGGGAGATTAATCCTTCTTCTCTAGGGCAGCATAAATGGATTTTAACAACTACATATTTCATTACTAAATTGGTAGAAGTTATCCCCACAAGAAATGAAACAGACAAAGTAACAATTAACTTTATTCAGGAAAATATTCTTATCAAATTTGCATGTCCCAAGAAGTTATTGACTGATAATGCTAAAGCTTCTAAGTCCAAAGCTATGGTGACATTTTGTGAAGACAATGGGATTGTTTTGAAACAATCAACACCTTATTACCCCAAGGGAAATGGGTTAGCTGAGTCAACCAACAAGAGCATTTTTCAGAGCATCAAGAAGTTGTTAAGTTAGAACAAAAGGTCATGGGACTCAATGCTAAAATATGTACTGTGGGCTGACAGGATAACAATTGAAAAGGCAATTGGGACTTCTCCTATTCAGCTGGTATATGGCACTGATGTGGTTTTTCCTGTTCAACTTGGTATTCTGGTTATGAAATTTCTTCAAGATATTCAAGAGGAACCCAGTGACATTCAAAGGAGAATTTATGCACTAATTGAATTACAAAAAGATCATGAATCAGTAGAAGGAAAACAAGAGTTGTACAAAAAGAAGATCAAATAAAGGTTTGATAGAAAGATCAAAGAGAACACCTTTTTTGATGGAGATATGGTTTTGAGATGTAATGCTAGAAAGGAAGAAAATGGAAAACATGGTAAGTTTGATCATTTATGGTTTGGTCCTTTCCTAGTTTCAAAGATTCCGGAGAATAATACTTTTGTATTACAGACCTTAGATGGCGAGGATTTGTCTAATCCAGTCAATGGATGATTCCTTAAGCATTTTTACAGTTTTTGAGGTAAAAAGGTTTGATTTTCATTGTATATACTAGTGTGTGAAGGTTTGAATAAAGAATCCATAGCCCAATGGATATTTTGTAGAATAGAAGACAGTTTCAATTATAACACAGAAGGAACTGATCTACAGGTTCTTGAAGCCTCACAAGGAGGAGCCAGATGTTATAGCTTGTTTCTGTTTTCTATTTTTGAACCATATGCTTGTTTTAAAACATGATTTTTCTTATTGCTTTAAAATTTTGAGCTTGCTTCTTGTAAATTATTTTGATAGTACGCTTATGTTTATAATTGATTTTATAGGTTTTCTTTTTAATTTTGCTTTACTTAGTACATTTCATAGTTTTTATGGGCTTATAGGATGTATATATTTTTGAAAGGTTCTAAAGAAATATCATAAGGTCTTATTAAAGGTTAATTACCAAAATTTAACACATTGTTTTGAGTTTTGGTTAAAAAATCATTAAACAGATATTCTTGTAGCGCAAAGACAGAAAATATGAACAAGAGTGCTACAAGAAAATTGTGACTTTTGAAAAATCCTATCTTTGCTTGTGATTTTCAAAATTTTCACATGAGAGGAGTTTTTCACACTTGTAAAGGAGATTGATACATGTTAAGGCCTCACTAATAATATTTACAAGTATTTTGATGTAAGGAAAGAATCATTCAGGTGAGTTGCAACTGTCCAGAAGGTGGGAGATGCAGATCCTTTAAACAACAATGATGGTGCACGATGGGGGTACTTCGTTGTCAATTACAAATTTACTGAATGTATGAAAGATAATAGAAATTGTATTAAGACCTGGTAGTTTGTGGTTGGAAGATGAAGATGGTTAGAGATTAAGGGTTTGCAGGGTAATCGAATGGCGCAATTGTGGCAGCTGGATACAGAGAAATAAAGGTCTAGGGACACCTAGGAAGAGAAGATACCAAAGTTTTAGCAATTAAAACTATTATCACGAAAGGTATGCAACCGATTGCTGACATCATCCCTGAATTTGGGGTTGTAGTGACAGAAGAGTAGTGATGGTTGTTAATTAAGAATTACATCAGGTTTAGGGGCCCAATTTCTTGCTCAATTATTAATCTTTGTTGTCAGTAAAAATTGTCATGAAATTTTTATTAGTCTTGAGGAAAATTTGATATCTAGGGTTTTCAATATGCTTAATTTCTGATTTACTATCGATACTTCATACTTTGAAAGTAGTTTCAACATTTTTTGAAGGAAAAACAATCAAGATTTATTACCCAAAATGAAGAGAAGTGGGAAGATGAATAGGGATGAGCCTTCAGACATGTCTTCGGCTAAAACTTTCCCTGACTGTGAAAAGTTGTTTTCAAAAGCAAGTTGGTTGCAATATTTTTGAGAAAATTGATGGTCATCATACAGAGGTTTCTGATGAACTTGCTCAGAGTTTAGAGAAAGACACAATCTCATTTAATACCCTAGAATTTGAATTGACTAGAGAATTAATAGAAGAGGCTACAGGCATTGCTGATGAAGGTGAGTTTTGGTTCAAGAAGGTGCCTTTTTGTTTTTAATTTAGAGAATTAACTGCTTTCCAATGTAGTTGTAGATTGGGGTAAAGGGGTACATATACAAAAATTTAAACCAGAATGGAGAGATCCAATCAAGATCTTGCAGAATTATGTCACCTGTGAAGGAAGATATGCCTCTGTGTCCAAATACCACATCAGGTTTTTACAACATTTAAGCCAGGAATAAAGGATGAATCTCCCTTTCTTTTTCCTCAAAATTTTGCATAATATGTCTAGCAGAATTAGGGAGCATTAGGATCATACTCAACAGTCCATTTTCCATCATGGTTTGATAAAATTGATTATTAGTACTGTGCTCCAGAAGAAAGGAAATACTTGGGACTATTTTCTATTTTTGTCTAGATTTCAAAGTGAAAAGGAGGATCAGTTAAAGAGAAGACAGGTGAACAAATCCCAGAACTTACTTAAAAAGTTGAAGAAAGAAGTCATAGTCGAAGTGGAAGAGGAGATTGTATAAGAAACGTCTTTTACACATAGGGTTGAAAAGCTTGAAAGTGAAGATGAAAAGAAAACTGATGAAAATGAATTGTTGAAAGTTCAAAGACAGAATTTAGATCATGCTGAAAATACCCTTAATGAAGATGCAAACCAGGGAGTAGATGAAGTCCTGTTAGAACAAGAATAGATCCATACAGAAGTAGATGAAGAAAGAAAGGAAAGCCCACTGATTGATAAATCAAGGGTTGACAATGCACAGAGTTCACAAGAAGGGTTTGAAGAAAAGTTGGTTTTACAAAAGAAAGGTGGTTCAGTTTGCAGCTATTAAGAATCGAGGTAAAACCTTGAGAATGTTGGGAGAAATAGGAGCAGGATGGAGACCTAAAACCAGAACTAAGAACAAATTCAAGTTGAAAATGCAAAAGCTTCTAAATCCTAAGCTATCTCAGGATAAAACCACAATAGTAGAAGAATCTTCTTCCCAAGAAGATTTAGAAGAGCAAGAAAGCCTAAATGATAGAAAGGTCATAGGTAAGAAACATGTTTCTTTGAAGGTTAATTTAGCCTCAACAGATATTAAAATCTCAAAGAAGTTAGAATATGTTCAAATAAAAGCAAATCCTAGCCATCAGCAGGATGATTTTATGAAACAACAGTCAATGATGACAACATTATGTGCAGATGAGGAAAATATTGCAGAGCCATCAACTCAGTGTAATTTTTAAGGTGGTGAATCTCCAGGGGTTCCTGTAACAATGACAGAACAACAACAAGAGGATGATGAGGATATTTTAAAAAAATTGAAAATCCCTTGGATGCCAGAAGGACTGTCTTCAGCTTTAGAAGGAAAATGTATAGATTCTGACAATGAAAACCTTCGAAGAAGTATCAAGCAGTAAAAGTATCAGATAGAATTTATGCATGAAACAAATGAAGTATTCGTAGTGGCCAACAAAAAATTAAGAGAATATCTAGAGGAGATAATAACCATTACCAAGAATTAATTGTAGTTTCCAAGGAAGCATTGAAGAGGAAAAGGCAGACACAAAGTTTATGTGTAGAGCTGAAGAAAATTGTCCAAGAAGTAAATCAACAAAATTAAGAATTATCAAAAAGAGTCGAAGACCTATAAGCTGAACAGTAGAGAACTAGAAGGAAGACTCAAGCTTTGGATGGGATATCCCTTTTGGAAGAAGCTACCAAATATTTGTAAGAGGCTTTTAGTAGTAGGTTATTAGTTAATTTTTTTAAGATATTAGTTAATTTTGGAAAATTGTTATTTTGTTAGTGGTCAATAGTCTGACCCAGAAGGTAGTTAGGAAGTAAGATAACTGTTTTTTGGATGTAACCAAGATAAAAGTAAGAAAACAGAATGACAAATGGTTCAAATTTTTGTACAAGGGGAGGATTTCAAGCTACTATATATAGAGCTAATTTCAGAAACTCTTATGTCTTTTGAATTACTGGTTATGATATATATGCAAACTATAAGCCCATTTTATCTTATCTGCTAGTTTCATTTCTGATTGGTGTGATCACTTAGTTAACAAATTCATTTCTTGTTTAAGGTTATTTCTCATGAAGTGCTTGTGAACTATGGATGAAACTTAGTATTGTGCTTATGTTGTTCTATTTATGTTTCATATATTATACATCTCAGTCTTTCATTGTTGCATGATTTTGTGTTTGTCTTAGCCTTATGAGTTTTTACCCTCTTGTTAACAAATTGCAAAACCAAAACCCTAAAAACCTATTTTACTTAGTTTTATTTTGTGAGATTGTGTTGGCTTGTTCTTTAGTAGTCTGAGAACAATTTCTGGCACTAACACATTGCATACCTCTGGGTTGATTTCCTAAAAATAAACATCTATGTAAAACAAATAGACAACTCCTCCTAAGTGGTGATAGTCCTACGCAACTCTGCTGCCACATACCAAGATCTCGTCATTTATTC
The DNA here is from genome assembly GCA_001517045.1 of Pseudotsuga menziesii. Classification (NCBI taxonomy): domain Eukaryota; kingdom Viridiplantae; phylum Streptophyta; class Pinopsida; order Pinales; family Pinaceae; genus Pseudotsuga; species Pseudotsuga menziesii. The sequence goes on from LPNX010182761.1 coordinate 109,843, forward strand.
CAGAGTGTGAACAAAAGCATGGACCCATTCATCCCTGGGTTGTGATTACCATAAATTTTGACACTCGATTAAATGACCAGTGGGATCATTCCATCCATCATATTTCCCATCATGAAATACCTCTAAATCACTAAAGCGAACCATCATCAATTTGCGGCACTGTTCCCAGTCATGGATCATATGTTTGAGTGTCTCCCACCATCGAGCTGGAGTAGCCTTCAGTGCTAAATCAAGAGCCAATATCCTTTATGATTCAAAAAATTTCTCTTCAAATTCCTGAAAGAACTCCGATAGTCCCAGCAGTCCTTCATAAATGGTCAACTCGACAGTCTCAGTTGCAACATGCTGGAGAGACTATGTAATCCTAAATGAGACCTCATGCAATTGATTCTGCCAATTTTCTAGAGCATCTTCAGAGTCAGAGGACGCGTAACTTGCACTGCACCATCCAAGTTCACCATTGACGATAGGATGAATATAGGATTCACAGATGTTATAAGCATGATCCCAACTTCTCCCGAATTCATCCTTTGCAGGTTCAATATATCTCCATCCTTCCTGAGGGTTCATAGGAGCAATGACCCTGACATCCTGGTTTTCAAATGTCATAACTCATTTTTGAAGTTGATAACTGCCATGCTATCATTAGCACATCCAATCCCTGGTAGCATGGGATAGGAACCATCGTCGTCTATGACTTCTATCACATCAAATTGAGCATGCATTTTCGTACCTTCAATGTCGACAACCAAGTTTGAAATGTGACCAATGGGCTGAACATTCTTCTGATTTACTAGTTGCAGTTGTACCAATGACCATCCCAATGTTGGATTTCTCATAAATTTCCAGGTTTTCTTGGTCATAATTTTTACATCTGATCCAAGATCTAGAATGGCCGATTCAACCTCATAATCTCCAATCTAGATATTCATCCTCATCTCCTTCCCTATCTACCTTTTTTGTAAGGAATTTACAGCAGAATCCTTCACTGTCTTATCTCGGTGGTGTAACAGTGTCTCAAGCTCGACAAGGGCATCAGAGTCCCTTTCTAGAGATAGATAACTCTCAAATAACTTTTCCAAGGTACCATGCCACTGCGATGGTCCTGCCTCTACAGATGGATCAAAAGAAAAATGGCATATCAACAATTGGTAACTTACGTGGATTTCATTCAATTGCATTATTTGCATCAAATAAGGTATCTTTCTCTATTGCAATATCCGATGTGACCTTTTTCTTACCAGTGATCTGAACTTGCATCTGTAGTCCATTGTCTCCAATTGTCGCACCAGGGCGAACGACGATCCCAATGTCGACATCCTTCATTCGCAGCTCGGCCTGAATAGTGGCAACTATCGATCCTTGATTCAATTTCAATGGTGGGTACTGATTCAATGGTTGATTCATTGGTTGGTTTTGATTCAGAGGTAGAATCTAGTTCTGGGTCTGTAGTGGGACCTGGTTTTGCATTACCAGTTGGTTCTATATTTGGAATGCAGGCTAATTCTGATTCTGCACGTTCTATAACCGAGGAATATTTCCTACTTGCCATTTTGCAATTAACTGAGGGAAACATTCAACATCATGATCACTAGCTACATAGTATGTAAACTGTGCATGAGGGAACTCCCTCTAATAATGTCCAAATACCCCACAAGTGTAGCACTGGATTGATTCATGACTTCGTCCTCCTCCTCGACCTCTGAACCCTCCACGAAATCCTCCTCGGACTCCTCCTTGCTGAAACTGTGGTTGGGCCATTTGTTGCTGTGGTGGGGTTGGTTGCTACTAGAAATAGTGTGTGGCTTGAACATATTGTGGCTGATTATACTATGGTCGTGGTGCCTCGTTATACTGTGATTGCACCACTATTTGTGGTGAAGGTGAAAACTGTGGCTACACTATAAAATGTTGCTGCGGTTGCATGGGGACAAACTGCAATGGAGGTGGTGGTGTATACAACACTTGTGATACTGGCTGTACTACTTGTAGCTGTAATTTCACTATCTAGGGTTCCTCCCCTTTCACAAAGTATGAATCATACATCCTTTCCTGGAGCAAATCATAAGCTTTGCAATTTTTTTCATCATGTCGAACTGACCCACAAAATGTACAGTACAAATTTTCTGCCTTAGTAACCGTATTCTACATGTAATCACAATTCTCATGTCGATACCCATAAGCCTGACATATGTGACACCATCGTACACTAGCACATCTCAACAGATTCGAGGGTCGTGAAAGCAAATAGTTTCGAAACGTCGGACATGTGTCCTTGGTATGTCCGCCTACATGTAAATGGGTGCACCAAAGATCATCACAATATTCCTTGGCCTTTCTTATATATTGTAGTTGGAGCATCAAATTGGCCAACTACACTTGAATATGGTTCATTTTAATCGCAGATTCTCCTACTGGTGATGCCTCCAATTTCATTGCGGTCTCCGGAGCCTCACTTGGCGTCGCAATATTTTGTTGCATTAGTGACTACTTGATATGTGGAACAAGCACGATGATGAACCATTCCTTGTGCTAAATGTCGCTCATCTGAAAACTTACCCGAGCCATCAATGTCTTAAACTGTTGATCGAAGTCCCAAATCGTCTCATTAGGGAACTGTTTGATCTCCTTCAATTCAGTAATATACTGATTTTTAGATTTTGGCTTCTTAAATTATTCAAATAATCCCATTTGGATCTCATCTAATGTCTTTGCGATACCTCCTTGAGGGATTTGCATGAATATCATGAACCATTCCAACGCACAGCCCCTCAGAGTAGTGGTCAGCTGACTTTTCTTAACATCATCATTGACAGTTTGTCGAGTGATCCAGATCACCTCACATAAAAACCAATACTACTCTGGATCATTGATTCCATTACCATTGAATATTGGTAACTTCATTTCATTTGCTGTCATCCTGGGCCTTCTTCCTCGTGCTAGTGCTTTATTACTGGACTGTTGTTGACACGTCGTTCAAGTTGACGCAAAGTATGTATTTTTACCTTGAGGTGGAGTAGTATGTGGAAGTGTGGGTACACTACTGCTGGAGTTCGATCATGTTGTCCTTCTAGGTGTAACCTAGGCATGGTCATCCTCGTCATCACAAAAAGGTCCCTTCGTCCCGTGTGGTTGTTCTTCATGGCATTGCACTTCGATTGTGGTAGGACCTTACCCTATCCTCTGCCTCTTCTCTCGAAATCTTGCTCCTCCCCACGTACAACCACTTGTTTCCTTAATGACCTACACATTCTCACCAAAACTCAGGCCCATCTACCCCTTACCTTTTCATGCATCTCCCCCCCTTCTTTGCGGTGCCTACATCCTCCACATACCAAAGTTCAACTACTCTCGGTCCATATTTAGAATACCTTTTTCACAAACCATTTGCTTAATGGATAGTTGTAGCGAAAACAAGAACCTTCCTCGCGATCAACTGAAGAACTCTCTTTATGCTTTGCTAAAGGACTTATTGGTGTCGACTGCGACCTCGATGATGTATCCTTCTAAGATACTATCCAACCATGCTTCAACTGCCCACGATGCCTTATTATTGGTTTCTTGTAACTCCTAGATTAACTCCAGGGTCCAGGATGTTGGATGTCCTCCTTGAAATTTTGTCTTCTTCTTAGTGAACTTTGCTAGCCATTCCTGGAAGAGGATAGGACATTCACAAAAGAACCATACATGAGTACTATCATGGATATACCTGTCCATCCAGTGGCTTATCAACAACTTCGGATTCTGATTTTTAGCTTCAGCAAACTCCCGCAAATTTAGATCAAACCAACCTTCGATCTTTGGTTGAGTCGGATGCCAAAACATATCCTCCTCTCAGTAGCAACTCAAGGTCCCAGCAACATAACCATTTGTTGGTGAAACCCACCAACAAATATTCATTGATAGGTGTTACCACTCTGTCAACGCCCAACTAGCGAAATTTGCCTGTGCACCATCTTGGACAGGTTTTACCCTGCCCAGCAACATCTACGGAGCAGACGATATCTCACCCAAGGTGTTCAAGGGAGAGCTGTCGAAACCAAATTTTTAGAAGTTGGGACAGAGGATATGCGGATCCGACAAAAGGACACCATAACTACTATATTTAGAGCTTGCATTTGACTTTACATCATTTCCTCAACTTGCAGAGTGTAATAAGAACTTATGCAATCATTATAGCATCATACAGTTATCCCAATTTTGCTAATACTGTTGCATTGTCCATAAAACATATCTACTCATAGTGGGATGGATAGTAGTAGAAAAACAGATCACTTCGATATAGTAGAAAAATAGATCACATCAATATAATAGAATGAGACTAAATCACAACGACATTATAAAAAAACAGGTCACAACATCATAACATACATGTCACACATCAGAACATATTATACTGCAGCAGTGATAATAGACAATATTTTTTCCACAACAACCATAATATATTAACATTGCTCAAAGGAATCACATTACACAATTATTCTCCAAAACCAGAGACTTCATACATCAGGAAAACGTAGATACACAGGAAAATCTTCACAAAACCAGATCGTACTAGATCTTATGCCCCAATTATCCTCTAATGCCATTCTCCTATTCTTCATCGGTACAATCTACTTGCAAAACTAGATCTATAAATAGGCTTGCGTCATTAAATTGATAGTCCACTTCTAACTAACTTATAACTGCTAATGGCCTATTACAACAAAACTTGGTCAACTAACATATAATATATTCAAAGTGGTTATTTTTCCGCCCATCGCGCTAGTATGGACTTGCATAGTACTGCCTAAGGTTGCGTAGTTGCCGTGATGCTGTGTAATTCACTTACCAAAACCCCTTCCAACATGCCACATCTGCTCCTCTCAATCACAACAAGGTCCCAACAATGGAACCATTTGTTGGTCAACCCTCAACCAACAAATCCTAGTCAACAAGAGTCCCACTCTGTCGACACTAGACATGCCACAATATCCTTGAGCATCATCCCAGATAGGTTTTACCTTGTCTAGCAATACCCATAGAGCAGATGAGGTCTCACCTGAAATGTTCAAGGGAAGGTTGATGAAACCAAGTTTCCGTAGTATAGAAGAGGTTTAGGGCATCGATGGTTAATCAACTCAACAACCAGATAATATTGACTTCTATAATAGAATTTTTCATCATTGTTCATCATTCATTTATAATTGTCACACCTATCTACTAGTGCATAACATATCTAAAAGATAACAACATTCATAACCAATAAACAGCATATCATAGATCCATATTTCAGAGTCACTTAGCATGTATCATCAATTTTGCAGGAACGAAAAAGACAGAAAAATTGAAGATAACAACGATTTAGGTCAACATTCATCTTATCATATTACTTTTGTGCAACCACGGATCAAAACAGATAATAATTTATCTCTTCAGTCAGACCAAAACCATACCCCAAAAACAGTCTATGATCAACTTGATTTATATCACAATCATCTATCGATCTATGTATATATTCATTCACAATTCTTATTTCTATACATAGGCTTGCGCCTTTACATTCATGGTCCACTTCCAACTAACTCCTAACTGATTTAACTTACTAATGACCAATATCCACAAGAAATAGTTAACAAGTACAAAAAGTGACACAAAAAATCAAAAGTAGTCTATCTTCTACCTATCACGCTATATTCGTCTTTCGTGTTGTCTTCTTAGCTTCTACAACATCCACAATGCTGTGCAACTTACCCCAACCTCTTGCCAATAGTATATGCAGCTTTTGACCTCAAACCTGCGTACATCAAGATGTGTGAAAAATGACAAATATTTTTGGAGTTTTCCTCATTTGAATCCGAATAACTTGACTCTTGTCCTTCCAAATTCCTTGAGAATGCTTGGATTCTACCTTCCATTAACTCTTTGGAGTGCTATATAAGGAACCCCTTGGATACATTGAAGGAGGAGAAATTGAAGAGTAAGGAAATTTTAGTCCATTGTTGCCTCAACTTTGCTTATACTTGAGTCTGCATCCCTTTGTCCCTTGGAGCACATAGTTTTCTTCCCAAGCTTTCCTTTTCTTATTGAGATTGCTATCGAGATATGGAGGATTGAAGTGGTGGAGGCCCAAGTGGAGAACTTGGTTTCTCTGGTTCGTAGAAGTGCCGATAGAGTTTGTCACTATTGTATCTCTGATTTATTAATTGAAATATCTTTTCCTGTCCAATTCATGTGCATTTTGAATATGAATATTGAATCCATATGTATTTAATTGCTTATACATGATTGATTATATATGCTATAGTAGTTCTAACACATTTATATATATCATGATTTCTTTGTTTGATGTTGTTGAGAGAAAATTATAATTGCATTTGCATTGGAAAATATCAACAGGGATCTACTTCGATCGTCAAGAATAAGGTACGATTTGATATCCCTTTGTTGTAGGTTTTCTTACTATTCTTTCATTTTAGGAAAGATTGATTTCTAGTGTCATATTGTTTGTTGTGGTACCCCAATCCATAGAAATTTTCTCTCCGTAATAGAATTCTTCTCGTATATAGAGAAGAAAGTGGTAAAAACTAGGCCAAGGGTCAAACCAATCTAGGGGAGTGTCAATGGATGAACATACTACTAAATGTGACACAAAATTGGGGACAAAAGGAGAGACATTCAAGCACATTGTGCCCCCAAAATGAAAATAAAAAAAAGGAACATCCCCAGTGGAGTCGCCAATTCTATTATGAAGAGAAAATTCCTATCGCTTGGGGGTGCCACAATAGACAATATGACACCAGAAATCAATCTTTCCCAATATGCAAGAACAGTAAGAAAATATAACATAAATGGATATCAGATCATACCTTATTCCAGACAGTCGAAGTAGATCCCCGTTGAACTTTTCCAATGCAATTGCAATTATAATTTGCTCTCAACAACAACAAATAAAGAAAGCATGAAATATATAAATTTGTTAGCACTACTCTAGCATATATAATCAAACATGTATAAGAATTTAAATACATCCATGGATTCAATATTAATATTCAAAATGCACATGACTTGGACAGGAAAATATATTTCTATTAATAAATAAGAGATACAATAGTGACAAATTCTGTTGGCACTTTTGTGAAATGGAGAAATCAAATCCTCCACCTACACCTCCACCACTTCAATCCTCCATCTCTCGATAGCAAGCTAACAAAGCAAAGGAAATCTTGGGAAGAACACTATGTGCTTCAAATCACAAAGGGATGCAGACTCAAGTATAAGCAAAGTTGAGGCGACAATGGAATATAGTTTCCTTACTCTTCAATGTATCCAAGGGGTTCCTTATGTAGCACTCCAAAGAGGTAATGGAGGGCCGAATTCAAGCGTTCTTAAGGAATTTGGAAGGCCAAGATTCCAATTATTCAGACTCAATTCAGGAAAACTCCAAAAATATTTGTCATTTTGCACACATACCAATGTATGTGGGTTTGAGGTCAAAAGTTGTGTATACACCTAGGTATTGCTTTAAAAGTCATGTATATGTATAAATAGGAAATTTTTGGGGATGATCTCGGAACATCAAATTATAATATAAGTCCATGGGGTCCAAGGAGTCTGTAGAGGAACATGGAAGGTGATAAATGTGTGATCTACCTGATGTGGTAAAATCAGCTATAATAGATGCTCCCTAATGTGTGAGGTCAGAGGGGTAACATGATGGCCAAAATACATTATAAAATCCATCCCAGAAGTGGATTAATGAACACCCAGGTGGAAGAAACAGCCACCCATCAATATAATACAATGATAAATCTCTACATGTGACTTCAAATACATGTAGTAGTCTCGGATACATAAGAGTACAATGGCCATGAATAGGAATGATATACAAAGTGTCATGTGGTCATAGCCATGTACAATACACAATGGATCAAGGTCTCCATAATGGATGAAGATATCTGATATACACTGGAAAGACTGGAATCATGATCACGAGAACTAGAATCTCATGAATACTAGCACGATCAAGGAGGTATCATATATGGAATGCCACCAAGATGGAAGGTCTTCTACATGAATCGCTATGAGTACATGTCCAAATATGTGAATAGATGTGTCGAGGTCGAACATAGTAGTCCATTGTCTGATTACTGGTCATTGATGTATACCGTTAAGAGACACGAGCTAACCCACCGATAATGAAAATGGGAATCAAGGTACTAAGTGCAATCTAACAAGTGTGAATAGATGTTTTGAGGTCAAACACTTGAAAGAATCCATCGATCAGGGGACATTTATGTATTCCCAAAAATGTCGATGGTGAGAGAACCTACCACTGATGACTGTAAGTCTCAAGGAACTCAAATGAATCTAGACTCCTATTCCATAATAAATAATCTTATGTCGATGGAATGGAATCCATTGGAAGGATGGAATTAAGGCATCCCCATCAACCAACAAGAGGTAGTTATCAAAGCTGAATAATCTGGAAGAACTAAACTAAAAAAATGTGCATGAATCAGTAACAGTACCGGGAATGGATGACATGCAAAGTCAAGACAACTGAGGAATGGTTGTCTCAAGCTTCAACTTCCTTCGAATAAGAGCATAAGGCAAGTGGTGACTAAATGTAGGCAACATGGAATCGATATGCACACAAGGACATCTCTGTGACATAAGAGGAATCAACAAAGGCTCCATGGGGTCTTGAAGTGTAACTAGTCGGTGGAGATAAACTCAGAGTAATGAGTACAACTCCTAAAGTCAAAATAATAACCCACCAATAGATGTGATATGCAATGCTTTGTTCGAAGGTGACACAACTCGATTGCTACCAAGGATAACATCTTTTCCCATCCATCTTTTTATGTTTCTTTATTTTTTTGGACTTTTTTCAGATATTTTGAAAATCTTGAAAAAGAATAAAAGTGCTTTATAGTACATATCTAGGAGGGTACGTGTGTCAGGGATAGGAAAGCTAGTTCCAAGAAGTGGAACATACCTATGCTAAATGCAAGGAAATATGTGTAGGATAACGATACTCACGGGAAGGTTACCCCTAGGAAAAGGGTTGATCAAGCTACAAAGGATATATAAAAAGTATTTTCTTGGCTAAACATGAGACAAGCTCGGGCTATATGGCTGATAAATCAAAGTCAGGGAGTCGGCGTAAATCTCAAGAAGGAAAGAAAAAATCATGAAATAAAATTACAACTTGACATATACAAGGGAGTCCCTGCAGGGAAACGCCAACATAAAGTTCAAGAGGAGTATGAAAATATTTCTTAAGGACATGGCGGGACTAAAAAAGGGACTCCCACAACCTAAAGGAAGCAACTCAACATGGGCACCAAATGCGAAAAAGGATCTAACTAGGGTACCCAAGTATAGTAAATCTCTACCATTCACACAATACCACTTCTAACAAAAGCATGAAGGTTTTGTGATATCATGGAATGGGTTCATACCTAAGGTTAAAATGAAATGGTCATAAGGTCATGCATAATGCAAGAGGATGTGAAATCCTAACCTATATGCTAGTTCAAAAAATATACCTGTGATGGGCACGAACGGGTCACAGCCTCAAAGAGGCTGTACAAAAAAATGGACCCTACATGAAAATAATATTAGTCCAAAACAACTGGAAATAGTCAGTAAAGATTCCAAACTAAAGGACATAGGGAGGATTGATCATGGCAACTACATTCAAAAGAAACAGTGCGGTGGACAATGGGACATAAGAAGTAATGTAAGGTGTATACCCAATGTTCAAATATTCACTACCGCCCCCATGAGGGTGAACACTAGTGTTAATAGTGAATGAAGGAAGTGAAAATCCTCTTCAAGTGGAGTATGGGATGGAATATGACCACTCTCGAATCTATGAACAAGGAAGGGGTTGTCGTGCACCCTAGTCCAACACCAAGATCCACTCTAGGACATGAAGTGGGTGACGGGATACTAGTAGTGATATCAGGCATGCCAAACATAAAAGGACCCAAAATCAAGAAACCATAAATATACTCAAGTAATCGTGATCCCAAAATCCAACTAGCACACAAAGAGCATACTATTAAGAAAATATATATCCAAAATACAAGAAAACCAAGGGGAGAATATGTGATCTCCTGAATGCAGCACGTATGTCTTTCCTAGGAGAGGCTAGAAACTCCCATACACAACAAGAGGAGGCATGTAACCAATTATATTGGACCTCATATTAAACACATAAATAAACTATGTTGTTTGATCCTTACCTGTCTAGGACACCTATAGAATAACCTCTGCAAGTAACCCCTGCGATACCTATAGGTAAGGAAACTAAGGTCACCCCAATATCACCAATGTTCAGGTGGACAGTCATAGTTGGGATCGACCATATGGGCAGGGTAGAAAAGATTGAAGTTCGAAAGATCCCCCAGATATGAATACGATCCTAGAAATATCTTCGACACTCATAAAAAGTGACCAAAGGATATCCCAATCACAATCATTTGCGCTGCCTCATGCACGACTCCTGTGTAATAGGAGCCTTCTGAGAAACACTAATTATACAAAGGATTTCTCTCTCTCACCTCAACAGACACCTAATTGTTTCTATTTCGTAGTCTTGGAGAACTGACTCACAATGAACTATTCCAAAAGTCCTAATCCTAATCTTGTTGGTGAATCCAATAAAAGAAAAATGTATAGTTCATTTTAATTTAGCGTTGATTTTAATGGATGTAGTTACTCAAAAGGAAATGGCTGTGCAACTAGTGATATGAAGACTCAGCAGTAAAATAAAAGTGCACACCTAACAAACTATGCCAAGTGCAAATCTTTGTCGAGTGAAAAACAGGGTATGCCACTACATGAAATACATAAAAAATCATTCCTTTCTAAATTCCAATGAAATCCTTCCTATATTAAATCCTAAACACAACTCTCATCTAATAAACCCAATGAAAGTACCTCCTTAAATCAATATGTGATATGCAAATAAGAATGCAACTATTTTGTATTTTCAATATAAAAGAATGAAAATGCAATAAAATTCATTATAATTCTCAGTCTCTACTGCAAGCATCAAAAAAAAACCAAGAAAGACATTGAGACAAAATTACTAATGCACTAATGGAAAAACAAAAAAGGAGATAAATGACTATAACTAATTTCAAATAAAAATCAATGATAAAGCAATCTTTGGTCATGAAAGAAGCATTCAACAAACAACATTAGAACCCAGGAAGAGCTAGCCACACTCACAACCCACCCAACAACTTCATGTTATACCAAAATCCTGTCACCACCATTTGATAAGACCTTTGACTTACATATTTTCCCTTAAATCCTAGCACTTGGAGAGAAAACCCATGTTGATTGTCAATCTTTCATAAAAAGACTTAGCACCATGATTTCCTCATTATCCATGAGTGGTACCTTTCTCGCACCGCCTGTAACTTGTTTACCATAAGCGGTGCCACCGCTTATAGCCTTTGGTCCATAAGCATTTTTAACCTGAACCGCTCTGTGTCATTTGAGCTTGAGATCCCCCATCATAGGATCTTAGAGGCCACCTCATCCACAAATCTCTCAACCATTCCAATCCATTGAGCCTTATAAATACAAGCTCATGTCCATGGTTGAGGGGGAGAACTATAGAGGTATTGTTATGCTGTTGGATTGACCACTTGGCCCAAGCCATTAGAGAGCATAGAGAGAAAATTTGGAGCTTATGGGGATGAAGTGTTGGTTTCATGGAGATGCATGTCAACACTAAGGATTAATTGGTTGTAAACTTCTCCATTTTATGTTAATGCAAAGATGATTTACGTCCCATATTTCTGTTGTTGTTTGATTTCACATGTAAATGTTGTTGGATTACTTAGTCAGTGGCATGGATTAATAGATTATGTTCTGGTAGCTTTGATGTGTTTGCGTGTTTAATCTATTTCCAGGTACACAGGTTTACTATCGAAGCAGGCATTCCAGGTATCTACGACATCCAGGGAGGGTCTTCATCCTTTATCATTCATTTGTTCTGGATCTGAACCATTTAGACCAGAGGAACAACTTCTATCTGCAGAAGGTGAAATATTCCTACTTACAAATCTGGTGACTCTGCTAGGGAGCATGGTTACATCAGCGTAGCCATTGACTATTTCACAAAATGGGCTGAGGCCATGCCTACATATGAGGAAGATGGTAATACTGCCACTTTCTTCTCATTCAATCATATCATAACTAGATTTGGAGTCCCGCAGTCCATCATTACTGATCACAGATCCCATTTCTGTAATCAAATGATGGAGGAACTCAGTGCCAGGCTTGGTTTTCTCCATGAAAACTCTACGCCTTATTATCCACAAGCTAATGGTCAGGTAGAGGCCATTAAAAAAGTTTTAAAAACTATGCTTTGTCGAATGGTTGCAGATCATAAATCCAACTGGCACCATGTTCTTTTCTCTGCTCTTTGCACTTATCAGACTTCTATGAAAACAACCACTGGTTTCACACCATTCCAGCTTGTCTATGGACTCGAAGTTGTCTTATCGATTCAATATCAGATTCCATCCTTACAACTTGGCATCAAATTTCTCCTAGACACTTTTGCATAGGAAGAAAGATTTTTGTACTTGAATAACCTTGACGAGACTCGGAGAGATGCTTCCTTGGCTAATGAGGCACATAAGAAATGCGTCAAGGCACAGTATGATAAATCCATCCAACCTTGTGCCTTTAATGAGGGTGACCTAGTTTTGACTTACGATCAGAGATATGACAAACTAGGGAAGGGTAAGTTCGAGTCCATGTGGTACGGACCTTTTGTCATTTCTAAGGTTTTAGATAAAGGAGCCTACGAGCCCGTTGATTATGATGGAATCCCTTTATGGAAACCTCGCAATGGGTTACCTAAAAAGGTACTATGCCTAGGCCTTTCTTGGATAGTATATTGTATATATGTATATTGCTTGGCTTTCAGTGTGTTTTTAGTATTTTCAAGATGGTTTTGAGTTTAGTTTCCACATCTGTTTATACTTTGGTCATGCAGATGGCTTTCTACAGCTTTGCTGATGGTGCTTTCCGCCATACCTTGAATCTTTCCTCACCTGCTTGGGTCCTCTATTCCCCGGCTAAATATTTGGTCAGTACAGGAGTGGTTTGTATAGGTCCCTCTACCAATAACATCGCCGAGTATCAAGTAGTCATCAGTCTTTTGACTAAAGCTTCCTCCCAAGATGTTCACAATCTGGTAGTCTTGATGGACTCACAACTTGTGGTTTGTCATCTAAACCATGTCTATACCATTAGAAACCCTATGCTTCTTCACCTCTTATGGAGAGTATGTTTGTTAGAAAGATCATTTGAAACCATCTCTTATAGGCATATCCCTAGGGAACATAATGTAGTTGCTGACTCATTGGCTAATTACATCCTAGATTGGCATATTGCCCATTCATGACATTGAAATCAAACATGGTCTATTGTAAATAAACATTTAAAGACACATAAAACTCATGTAAAATACATTCACCATTTGAGACATATAAACACCAGGTAAAAGTCTGTGTATATATATATATGAACAAGTTTACAAAAAATAGGTCACGAGACCTCATCCAAAGCATGTAAGCTTTCAGGAAAAATCACCATACAAAATCCTGAAGATGTCAGCTTTCAGTAGCTATCTCATACACACAATCTCTAGTGATGCTCATGGTAGCACATCACTACCTGAGCTACCCTACGTAGCAGTCTACTAAATCGACTCGGGACTCCTACCATAGGTCTCTGATACCTCGGAGGGAGTTCATCAATGGAAGCATCTGGGATATCCAAGGTCAACCTCTCAAGGTTTTCTTCTATCTCCTCACTGATATCATCGCCCTGTGGTACAAAGAGGGCTCCAGCTTGCCTATCCAATCGAAAGGCTCCCCCAGGTCATGCTACTCCAACATCTGCATGAGAATATCCAGGTCTTGATACTTAACATAAAAAGTATAAAACATCAAAAACATAAAAAACATTTTCATCCATTTTATGGTTTATTGATTCTTATCGTCGTCGCTCCACTGTCCACCAGGTGGGAGTGGTAGGTCAAGATCTCCACAGAAGTCTATTCCCACATAATCCTAATCCTCCACCATGAGGATCTGATCGTGGAGCCATATAAAGAACGGGTCACCAAACTTCACCTTCCTCCTACCTGCTCCTGTACGAGCCATAATATAGACCCACCTTAGCATACGGGGGTCTTGTGCTCTCAGACTTCTGAAGACCACCTGAGGTCTCATATGTGGCACCCACTCAAAGAAGAAGCAGGCTAAAATGGAACCAAATCCAAACTACTTTATCTCTCGCTACCGACACTTAGTTAGCTAATCTTTGAATATCAAAATCATGGATTCCACCCAATTGAATACCGTGGGTGTCATGGCCTCTATGGCATATAACATGTGTGCCCTAGATTCCTAGTGCACACCCTGACTCCCAGCCACCCTTTGCATGGTAAATAGGACAGTCCATAGGGGTACATCCATCACTGCTTTGATGGGGATTTTCTTCCCTGATGTCCTTGTCCCTGGAGCGCAGTGACGATCTATCATCTCTTGAGTGGTAATATCCCCTCCTCAGGAACCTGTCAGTTAGATGGGGGAACCCTGTCTCGAGAGTCTAGTCAAGAAGTAGATGTCCTCTACCGCCACTGTCAGAATGTGGGCCCCAACCTCGAAATCATGCTGCTCTGGATTCCACATCCAAAGTATGTACTCTAACAACTTCTCATGTGATACCATGCTTGGGGTTCGAAAGAATTTTAGGATCCCATAGTCTCATAATGCGGCTATAAAACCTACATTTCTTTAGGCAAAGGCATCATCATTGTCATGTTGTCTTTCTTTCCATATCACCATGATTAAGCAACATAAAACTGCCAAAAACAATAATAGCACCCATTAGAATCATCTCTAATCATTTAAAATCAAAAGAATGGTTTATTATAGCTTGTGCTATTAATTTGAAATTTCCATGAATGGCACCGTCTGTGCACCGTTGGAGACAGGCGGTGGCACTGCCTGTTAGCTGTGTTTTAGGCGCAGTTCTATTTGGGTACCGCGTATCCCACAAGGGGTATGCGTGGTGCTTGTTTCCATGGTTTTAGGGCTTTCCCTATAAGCCTAAAACCCCATAAAAACTCAAAATTAAGGCTATGAAAGGAAAGAGTAAGGTTTTAGCTATTACCTACAACTAACGGCGCTCAGATCTGACGATGAGAACTCCCGGTATCAGCTGCTGAAGATCTAACTAGGAAAATGCTCCAAATGCTCTCCACTATAGGTAAATAGTAAAATGATTTGATTTTTTACTATTTACATGACTTATATACAAATTTTTAGGGTTTGATATACTATAGTTTTGATTTAAAATCACTTTTATTCGAAATTTATCTATCGTAATCCCTGAATGTTCGTCATGAGCCCATTTAATGCTTGTTTTTGAGTTGATTGTAGGATAGAAGCACTATAGAAAAAATCTTTGGGAGTTTGTTTATGAATTTTTTGCACTTCCATAAAATGGAAAAAGTCAATGAGCGTTTGTTACGACACTTTGTTCACTCTCCTTAAACCTAGTATCAAAGGTCCGAGTCTATTTTCGATTCTTTCCAGGCTCATAAAAAATTGACATTGTGTAAAGAAACCTATGGAGTATTCTTTCACTTCTTTACATGACTTATATACAAATTTTTAGGGTTTGATATACTATAGTTTTGATTTAAAATCACTTTTATTCGAAATTTATCTATCGTAATCCCTGAATGTTCGTCATGAGCCCATTTAATGCTTGTTTTTGAGTTGATTGTAGGATAGAAGCACTATAGCAAAAATCTTTGGGAGTTTGTTTATGAATTTTTTGCACTTCCATAAAATGGAAAAAGTCGATGAGCGTTTGTTACGAAAAGATTGTCGAGTCCATTTTTTAATCTTTCCAAGCTCGTAAAAATTGACATTGTGTAAAGAAACTTCATGGAGTCCTCTTTAAACTCTTTTTAGGCCCCCTAAATACGAAACGGTTGTCGAGCGATATTGTCTTCTTCACACTCATTAAAGTATTTGAAGAGTTGTCTCTCCCACAGACTATTTATGAAAAAGGAACACTCCAGCCAATCATGACTGAAAGAGTTCTCAAAGGTATGATTTTACACTTTTCAGGCCTTAGGCATGAAATCATACGAAAAAGGACCCCTTTGGAGCCTTCTTCCGTAGTCGTTCAGACTGTCTAAATGTGAACGATACCGAGTTTTCTTTCATTGGACTCATTAAATTAAACATTGAGAGACCCTTTTTGGGAATGAACCCCTCCTCTCTCAGGTTCGTAAAACATATGAGTCTGGACTTGTCTTCCGACAAGCCATATCGATTGTTTGTTACCCTCTTTGAACTCGTAAAACCAAAAAGAGGCACTCATCGATCATGATGGGGAAAATGGGAAGGGAATCATTTTGCAAATAAATGGCAGTAGTTTTTTATTACCTTTGAACATGGCACTTGTCTGCACAACATGTAAGCCAATTGGGTATTCAGTTGATCTTCATGATGATCCACTTTCATGAGTCATGCCAGTCCTTTGAGTCTTTCAAAAAAATGCATTGTCCACTATTGCATTGTGTGTCTATCCCGTCTAGTCATGCTGCCAAGTCTTGTGTCATGTTGCCTGATGTTCAAAGGGAAGTTGAAGAAGTTTAGCTCTGTAGTCAAAATAGTTTCTGATGCCTACTTGACGACATGCTACGATCGAGTCAACATTTTCACCTCGTAGTGACCACATGTTCTCTCAAAGCTCTTGTTTATCGTATCTCTCTAAAACTCATGCTTTAGGGGGCATCCTGTCACCACCATGTGATAATACCTTTGACTTACATATTTTCCTTTAAATCCCAGCACTTGGAGAGAAAACCCATGTTGATTTTCAATCTTTCATAAGAAGACTCAGCACCGCACTTTCCTCATTATCCATAAGTAGTACCTTGCTCGCATCACCTGTACCTTGTTTACCATAAGCGGTGCCACCGTTTATAGCCTTTGGTCCATAAGCATTTTTAACCTAAACCTCTTTTTCATAAGAGGGAAAAGGAGGTACCCTGGGTAAAATGGGAAAAAAGAGAGGTTTCTCGAGGCTTCTAGATCATGAGCCTCGTGTCCTCTCTTATCTCTAACATTGTGGGTCAGTTGAGCTTGAGATCCCCCATCATAGGATCTTAGAGGCCACCTCATCCACAAATATCTTAACCATTCCTATCCATTGAGCCTTATAAATACAAGCTCATGTCCATGGTTGAGGGGGAGAACTATAGAGGTATTGTTATGTTGTTGGATTGAGCACTTGGCCCAAGCCATTAGAGAGCATAGAGAGAAAAGTTGGAGCTTATGGGGATGAAGTTTTGGTTTCATGGATATGCATGTCAACACTAAGGCTTAATTGGTTGTAAAATTCTCCATTTTATCTTAATGCAAAGCTGATTTCCATCCCACATTTCTGTTGTTGTTTGATTTCACATGTAAATGTTGTTGGATTCCTTAGTCACTGGCATGGATTAATAGATTATGTTCTGGTAGCTTTGATGTGTTTGCATGTTTAATCTGATTGTAGGTATACAGGTTTACTATCGAAGCAGGCATTCCAGGTATCTACAATATCCAGGGAGGGTCTTCATTCTTTGTCGTTCATTTGTTCTAGATCTGAACCTTTCAGACCAGAGGAACAACTTCTGTCCACAAAAGGTGAAATATTCCTCTTACACTTCCCACATCAAACTCAACCAAAAAAGGTAGGATTTACACCACTGATTAAAGAATAACAACGTATGTACGTGACTTTTAGCCAAAATCCTGCATGTATATGTGACTTTTAGAAAAAAACCTACATTTATACGTGACTTTTGGTCAAAAACCTGCATATGTAAGCGACTTTTATCCAAAAACTTGTGTATATAGAGAATAAAGTGGTAAAAACAAGGCCAAGGTTTAAACCAATCTAGGGGAGTTTCAATGGATGAACATACTAGTAAATGTGACACCGAAATAGGGAGAAACAAAGAGCAAGTCAAGCACATTGTTCCCCCAAACCCTGAATTAAAACAAGGAACATCCCTAGCAGAGTCACCGATTCTGTTACGGAGAGAAAATTCCTATGGATAGGGGGTACACAATAGACAATATGACACCAGAAATCAATATTTCCCAATATGCAAGAACAATAAGCAAATATAGCACAAAGGGATATCGAATCGTACCTTATTCCAGATGGTCGAAGTAGATCCCTGTTGAGGTTTTCCAATGCAATTGCAATAATAATTTTCTCTCAACAATAGAAAACAAAGCAAGCATGATATATATAAATGTGTTAGCACTACTCTAGCATATATAATGAATCATGTATAAGCAATTAAATACATCCATGGATTCAATATTCATATTCAAAATGCACATGACTTGGATAGGAAAATATATGTCTATTAATAAATCAAAGATACAATAGTGACAAACTTTGTTGGCACTTCTGCAAACCGAAGAAACCAAGTCCTCCACTTGGGCCTCCACCACTTCAATCGTCCATATCTCAATAGAAATCTCACAAAGCAAAGGAAATATTGGGAAGCACAGTATGTGCTCCAAGGGACAAAGGGATGCAGACTCAAGTATAAGAAAAATTGATGCAACAATGGACTATAGTTTCGTTACACTTTAATTTCTCTTCCTTGAATGTATCCAAGGGGTTCCTTGTATGGCACTCAAAAGAGGTAATGGAGGGTTGAATCTGAACGTTCTTAAGGAATTTGGAAGGACAAGAGTTAAGTTATTTGGACTCAACTGAGGAAAATCCCAAAAATATTTGTCATTTTGCACACATCCCAATGTACATGGGTTTGAGGTTAAAAGCTGTGTATACATGCGGGTATTTCTTTAAAATTCACGTATATGTATAAACAAGACATTTTGGGGGATGATCCTCGAACATCAAAGGATACTATAAGTCCATGGGGTCCAAGGAGTCTGCAGAGGGACAAGAAAATCCATAAATGTGTGATCTACTTGATGTGGTAAAATAAGCTATAAGAGATGCCCCCTAATGTGTGAGGTTAGAGGGGTAACATGATGGCCGAAATACATTATAAAATCCATCTTAGAAGTGGATTAATGAAGATCCAGGTGGAAGAACCAGCCACCCATTAGTACAATACAATGATAAATCTCTGCATGTGACTGCAAATACATGTAGTAGTCCTGGATACATAAGAGTACAATGTCTATGAATAGGCATGATATACAAAGTGTAATGTGTGTTCATCGCCACATACAATATAAAATGGATCAAGATCTCCATAATGGATGAAAATATTTGACATACACTGGAAATACTAGAATCATTATCACGAGAGTTGAAATCTCATGAATACTGGCACGATAAAAGAGGTAGCATCTATGGAATGCCACCAAGATGGAAGGTATTCTACAAAAATCGTTACGATTACATGTCCTACTATGTGAATAGAGGTACCATATGATTACCAGTCATTGATGTATATCGTTAACAGACGCGAGATAACCCATCGATAATGAAAATGGGAATTAAGGTACAAGGTGCAATCTAACAAATATGAATAGATGTGTTGAGGTCGAACACTTGGAAGAATCCATCGATCAGGGGACATTAATGTTTTCCCAAAACTATCAATGGCGAGAGAACCGACCACTAATGATTGTGAGTCTCCAAGAACTCAAATGACTCTAGAATCCTATTCTAGAATAAATGATCTGATGTTGATGGAATGGAATCCGCTGGAAGGAGGGCGTTAAGGAATCCCCCATCAACCAACAAGAGGTACTCAACAATGGTTTATAATGTGGAAGAACTCAACGAACAAGATGTGAATGAACTGGTAATAGTACTGGGAATGGCTGACATACAAAGTCAAGATAATTGAGGAATGGCTGACTTAGGCTTCAACTTACTTTGAAGAAGAGCATAAGGAAAATGGTGACCGAAGGTTGGCATCATAGACATCTCTATGACATAGGAGGCATCAACAGAGGCTCCATGGGGTCTAGGAGCATAACTAGTCGATGGATATAAAATCATAGTAATGAATACAAATCCTAAAGTCAAACTAATAACCAAACCAATAGATGTGATATACAGTGCTATGTTTGAAGGTGACATGACTAGACTGCTTCCAAAGATAAAATATTTTCCCGCCCGTATTTTCATGTTTTTTATTTTTTTTTGTACTTTTTTAGATATTTTGAAAATATTAAAAAAGAATAAAAGTGATTTATAGTACATATCTAGGAGGATACGAGTGTCAGGGACAGGAAAGCTAGTTCCAAGCAATGGAACATAGCTATGCTCAATGCAAGGAACAATGTGTAGGGTAACGACACTCGGGGGAAGGTCTCCTCCCAGTAAAGGTGGGATCAAGTTGCAAAGGATATATAAAAAGGCTATGCTTGGCTAGACATGAGACAATATCGGGCTATATGGCTGATAACTCGAAGTTAGGGAGATGGCGTAAAGCTCAAGAAGGCAAGAAAAAACTCATGAAACTCAATTACAACTTGGCATATACAAGGGAGTCCCTATGGGGAAAATTGAGCATAAAGTTCAAGAGGAGTATGAATTTTTTGCTAAAGGACATGGCGGGACTAAAAAAGGGACTCCCACCACCTAAAGGAGGAAACTCAGCATGGGCACCAAATGTAAAAAATGATTTAACTAGGGAACCCATGTATAAGAAAGCTCTACCATTCACACAATACCACTTCTAATAACAACATGAAGGTTCGTTGATATCATGCAATGGGTTCGTACCTAAGGTTAAAATGAAATGGGCATAAGTTCATGAAAAATGCAAGCGCATGTGAAATCCTAACCTATATTCCAGTTCAAACAATATACCTTTGATGGGCACGAACGGGTCAAAGCCTCGGAGAGAGTGTACAAAAAATGGACCCTACATGACAATAATATTAGTCCAAAACAACTGGAACTAGTTAGTAAAGAGTCCAAACTATAGGATATACAGAGGAATGATCATGACAACTACATTCAAAGGAAAAAATGCGGTGGACGATGGGACATAAGAAGGAATGCAAGGTGTAGACCCAACATTCATGTATCCACTACCACCCTCGTGAGAGTAAACACAGATGTTAAGATTGGATGAAGGGAGTGGAAACCCTCCGCAAATGGAGTAGAGGATGGAATATGATCACTACCAAATATATGAGAAAGATAAGGGGTCTTGGTTCCCCCCAGTCCAACACTAGGGTCTGCACTAAGACCTAGAGCGGGTGACATGATACTAGTAGTGATATCAGGCATGTTGAACATAACAATACTTGAATTCAAGAGAACATAAATATACTCAAGTAACTGTGATCCCAAAATTCAACTAGTGCATAAAGAGCATACTCCTAAGAAAATCTACAGCCAAAATACAAGCAAACCAAGGGGAGGATATGTGAGCTCCCAAATGCAATAGGTATGTCTCTCCTAGGAGAGGCTCAAGACTCCCATACACTACAAGCAGAGGTGTGTAACAAATTATAGTGGCCTGCAGCTTCAACATGTAAAGAGACTATGTTATCTGACCCCTACCTAGCTAGGACACTCAAAGAATAACCTCTACAAGTACCCATGGTGATACCTAGGTAAGGAAACTAAGTTCAACCCAATATAACCAATGCTCAGCCTGACAGTCGCAGGTGGGATTGACCATATAGGTATGGTAACAAAGACCGAAGCTCAAAAGCACCAATCGGTACCTCAAAATCCTCCAGATATGAATACCATCGTGGAAATATCTTTGGCACTCATAGAAAGTGGCCAAGGGATATCCCAACCACAATCATGTACGTTGCCTCGTGCTTAACTCCTGTGTAAGAGGAGCCTCCTAAGAAACACTAATTATACCAAGGATTTCTCTCTCTCACCTGGATAGACACCTAATTGTTTGTGTTTAGTAGTCTTGGAGAATTGACACACAATGAACTATTCCAAGACTCTAAATCCTAATCTTGTTGGTGAACCCTATAAAAGAAAAATGTGTAGTTCATTTTAATTCAGAGTTGATTTTAATGGCTGTAATTACTCAAAGGAAAATGGTTGTGTGGCTAATGATATTATGAATTAGCAGTGAAATAATGTGAACACCTAACAAACAATGCCAGGTGCAATTTTGTCGAATGAAAAATAGGGTATGGCACTGCATGAGATGCATAAAAAATCATTCCTTTCCAAATTCCAATGCAATCCTTCCTATATGAAAGCCTAAGCACAACTTTCATCCAAGAAACCCAATGCAAGTACCTCCTTAAATCCATATGTGAGATACAAATAAGAATGCAACTATTTTGTATTTTCAATATAAAAGAATGAAAATGCAATAAAATTAATTATAATTCTCACTCTTTGTTGCAAGCATCAAACACAATCCAAGAAAGACACCGAGACAAAAATATTAATGCACTAATGGGAAAACAAAAAAGGAGATAAATGAATAGAACTACTTTCAAATAAAAATCAATGAAAAAGAAGTCTCTGGTCATGAAAGAAGAAGTAAACAGAAAACATCAATACCCAAGAAGACCTAGTCACACTCACAACCCACCGAGCAACAACTTCCCACATCAAAATCAACCAAAAGGGAGGTTGTACGGGCCTATTTAAAGAACAACAACATATGTACGCAAATTTTAGCCAAAAGCTTGCATGTATATGTGACTTTTGGCCAAAAACCTACATGTATACATGAATTTTGGCTAAAAACTTGTGTATGTACACGACTTTTATCCAAAAACCTGCGTATACAAAGAAGAAACTGGTAAAAAGAAGGCCAAGGGTCAAACCAATCTAGGGGAGTGTCAATGGATGAACATACTACTAAATGTGACATAGAAATGGGGAGAAACAGAGAGCAAGTCAAGCACATTGTGCCCCCAAACCCAAAATAAAAACATGGAACGTCCCCAGTGGAGTCATCAATTCTATTATGGAAGGAAACTACCTATAGATAGGGGGTACCATAATAGACAGTATGACACTAGAAACCAATCTTTCCAAAGCACATTCCTCGAGAGGATGATCGGAGAACCTACGTATGATGACTATAAATCATGAGGCACTCAAATGAATCTAGAATCCTATTCCAGAATAAATAATATGATTTCGATGGAATGTAATCCACTGGAAGGAGGGAATTAAGGAATCCCTCATCAACCAACACGAGGTACTCATAAAGGATGTATAATGTGGAAGAAATCAACGATCAAGATATGCATGAACTAGTAACTGTACCGGGAATGACTAACATGCAAATTTGAGATAACTGAGGAATAGCCGACTTAGTCTTCAACTTCCTTCGAACAAGAGAATAAGGAAAGTGGTGACTGAAGGAAGAAATCATGGACTCGATATGCAAAATAGGACATATCTGTGACACAGGAGGCATCAATAGAGGCTCCATGGGGACTGGAAGCATAACTAGTCAGTGGAGATAAAATCATAGTAACAAGTAAACATCCTAAATTCAAAATAATAACCCAACCAATGGATGTGATATACAGTGCTATGTTCAAAGGCGACATGACTCTACTGCTGCCAAAGATAACCTCTTTTCTCATCTGAATTTTTATGTTTTTTGGACCTTTTCAGATATTTTTAAAAGCTTGAAAAAGAATAAAAGTGTTGTATAGTAAATAAGTAGGAGGAGGCGAGTGTTAGGGATAGGAAAGATAGTTCCAAGCAATGGAACATACCTATCTTCAATGCAAGGAAAAATTTATAGGATAACGACACTCGGGGGAAGGTCTCCTCCTAGTAAACAGGGGATCAAGCTACAAAGGATATATAAAAAGGCTTTGTTTGTCTAGACATGAGACAAGATCAGTATATATGGATGATAACTCGAAGTCAGGGAGATGACATAAATATCAAGAAGGAAATAAAAAATAATGAGATGCAATTACAACTTGATATATACAAGGGAGTCCCTATCGGGAAAAGGCAACAT
This sequence comes from Pseudotsuga menziesii, assembly GCA_001517045.1. Lineage (NCBI taxonomy): Eukaryota > Viridiplantae > Streptophyta > Pinopsida > Pinales > Pinaceae > Pseudotsuga > Pseudotsuga menziesii. The sequence continues at coordinate 133,871 of LPNX010182761.1, forward strand.
AAAGTTCAAGAGGAGTATGAATCTCATGCTCAAGGACATGGGGGGACTAAAAAGGGACTCCCAAAACCTAAAGGTGGCAAATCAACATGGGCACCAAATGAAAAAAAGGTATCTAACTAGGGTACCCATGTAGAGTTAATCTCTACCATTCACACAATACCACTTCTAACAGTAGCAAGAAGGTTCTGTGATATCATGGAATGGGTTTGTATCTAAGGTTAAAATGAAATGGTCATCGGGTCATGAAAAATGCAGGAGGATGTGAAATCCTAACCTATATTCCAGTTTCTCTCTATAAAATCATCTATAACATGGACTATACATAAACCTTTGCATTGATGGCAAAGATGGATTCTATCCGGCTAGTCTTGGTCATTTCCGCATCCAAACAATAGGAGTTGCACCATATGGATGTGACAAGTGATTTTATTCATGGATACCTGCAATAAGAGATCTATATGAATCATACTTAAGGGTACATATCATACCCAACATTAGTTTGCATACTTCATAAATCATTGTATCGCTTAAATCAGACCCAAGAGCTTGGTATGCCAAGATTGACTCGTTTATGCTATCACAAAACTTTGAGAGATGTAAGTATGATAAAAACGTGTACTTTTAGAAATATGAAGTTAATTTTCTGATTATAGTTTTTTATCTTGATGATTTATTAATTACAGGAAGCACACTTGCTTCAATGATCTTCATAAAAACCGCTTTACATGAAGCATTTGACATGAGTGATCTGGGCCTGCTAAGGCAATTTCTTGGCTTAGAAATAACTCAATATTTTTATGGCATAATGATCAGAAAATCAAATTATGCTTCAAACCTGCTAATTAAGTTCAGTATGGCTGATTGTGAGGCTGCACCTTTCCCATTCCTCTCAGGAATCAGTCCTCAGGAAGGAAATTCTACACTGGTTGGGGATTCCACTATCTATCGACAATTGATTGGAAGCATTCTGTACTTGACACATTCAAGGCCCTATGTTTGATATGTCGTAAATGATGTATCAAGTTACATACAACATCCTCATGAAATTCATTGGAGGCAATCCAAGAGGATTCTATAGTATGTGCAGGGTACTAGAGACTTTGGCATTCACTATGCTACATATATCGATCTATATTTGCTAGGATTCATAGATTCAGATTGGGTTGGAGATAGCATAGATCGGAAGTACAATTCTGGATATGCTTTCATGTTTGGTAATGGTCCTATTTCCTAGTCAAGAAAAAATTAGGAAACAATTTTCCTATCTTGAGAAAAGGAAGAGTATCGTGGACTAGAGGTCAATGCATGCATTCAGACATTTTGGTTGCAAGGTATTCTAGCAGAGTTTCACATTGGTAGCACCACTTCTATTGTATTTTTTTGTGAAAATCATAGTGCTATCAAGATATCAACAAATATAATTCAGAGAAAAATAACAAAACACATCAAGATCCACATGCACTACATCAAAGAGCCTGTGCATGACAGAACAATTGTTCTGCAATATTTCCCCACATAAGAGCAAATTGCAGACATTTTCATCAAGAGCTTCACTGAGAAGAAGTTATCTTACCTCCGTTCATTGTTGGGGGTGAGTTCCATAATGGTGAATAAATATCAGTTCTTCATTGTTCAGTTTGAGGAGGGGTTTTCTTTCCCACAAGGTTTTTCCTCTTTTCCTCACTTATATTTTTTTAACACTTTAGGATTATTTTTTTATAAGGGATGACCTATGGCCTTTGTTGTCAGTGTCATATTTTTTTACTCCTCCACATGAGATTATATTAAGGGGTATTGGATTCATTTTCCAACCACACATAATTATTTTTCTTATTTTGGCCTAATTTACCATTTGTCCTAAGTTTTGATTTAAACATGCGAATGCATCATGAAACTAGATCTCCTCCTTCAATCGAGGAACCTAACCGAGTCTCCTACTTCAATAAGAGAGAAAATATGGGTTGATATGCTTGAAATATGCGCCCCATTTAGTCAACTAGAAGTTGTTTCACCTATCTTTTAGCTAAACTGAAGTGATAAAGGTGCCTTCCCATGATTTATGCCTAAATTTGGTTTAAATGTAGTTAACTAGAGTGTTAAAGGCGTCTTCATCTAACTTTGGTGAATATATTAAGTTTAACTTACCTAAATTAAGTAATATAGGTCCCCTGACCTACTTTATGGAATGCAGTTGAGCTCTATTCAGTTAGACTCAGTCTAAACTACCTTCGAGTAAGTTATAGTCAATTATGTTGGAATTGAGTGGTTAACTGATGTGCTGAGTGGTGTCAACTGACAACTAAGCCACTCTCATGCACCCAATTCGAATGACCTATCAAGGATTTGAATTGCATGGCTATTCATGCCATTGTATTTCATTGTAATCTATTCTAATGATTAATTATTAAGCAAATATACAGCTGCAACTCTTTTGCAATATTTTTCTGACATTTCATTGAGAAAATTGGTCTGTGTAATAGTAAGTTTATATCTTGGTTCTTAGATTGGTGTGCCTCAATTTTATAAAGATTTCATGTACTTGGACTCTTTATAGCCACCTTGGCTTCAAACATTTATTCCATTGTTGAAGTAGTGATCAAATGAGAGATTGAATCTCTCTATTGTTCCAAAACTCTGATCTTCATGTTGCGGGCGAAATAGAAATATGTTTTCAGACCAGCACTCTCAAGGGTGTTAATTTTATTGTTAACACATCCATAATACATCATATATTTGTTTTGTTTACTAGCACCCTAGTCCTACTTTCATCATTGGTAGATGACCTTGAACTTAGCAGATGATAGCTCATCATTGGTCACTTACTAAGTGGTTTCCCTTGTTTTCGATGGAAAGAAATATGTCACACATTGGAATTCGTGTCATGTCTTGGATTCCTTTAGACCCTATTGGTGGTTTGATCCTCCCCTCTATCAGTATTTTTCATCATTGGTTTCTATTCAGAGGGTCTCTTTCACATGCTACTTGCATCCAGTATGCGCCATGGGCACATATGGTTACTGGTTCATGTACATCGTGTTCGTTCAAGTTATTCCATATTATCTAGCCTTATTGTGTACCTCATGTTGGTTTATGGGGGACTTGTTAATTCCCTTTTTAGTGGATTTTCTAAAAATAAATATATGTCTTACTCTCCTATTTCTATGGGTGGGTGAAGCCTAATTGAAGGATATAGAAGTAAATTATCACAATTAACCTAAGATATTAAGCTTCTTTTCTTGGATTTTGAGAAGGGGAGGAATAGAGGAGAATACCTCATGTAGACTTTAAGTTTCATGGAGTTTATAGATAGCTGATATTGCAGCCCTTTGAATATACTTCACACCTACAAATATAAACACAAGTAATCCATTCTACTATACTACCAAACAATGTTTAATAAATTCAAGCTAGATCTAGCTGCCTACAAATTCAAATACATAATAAAACTTGGAAGGAAACAATTGAACAATAATTGTGGGGCAAAATAAATCGATTCATATTAGATGAAAATAAAGAAATAATTACAATCCTTAAAGGTGCATTCCTCCTCCTTTTCTTATATTTACGTCTCTACCATCCATGCCCTTGATGCCCAAAAGTCTTTGTAGTAGAAAAGTCATTTCTAGCCTTCAATTCCTCCAACATGCCTTTACTCCCACCTTCTGTCCTTTACTTCACCCCAAATTCCTTTCTTATATAGCATTGGGATTTGTGCAAGCAATTACTAACCATGAATTTGTGACTAAACATTTTCATCGTTTTTTATTATTTTCATAAAAAAAACACTTTTCATACTTTTCAGGCATTTAACTTATTTTCTTTGGATTTTCAGGACAATTAATACATATGTTATGTATTCTTCCCACTGTAGGAATTATGGAAACTAGATTTTGGCCCTTAAGAGGTCATGGAATTGGCCTATCTAGAGAAACCTTTGTCTTCAAATATTTATTCATTTATGGAAGAAGTGGTCAGATGAGAGATTAAAGCTCTCAAATGTTCCTAAATTCTAATCTTCGTGTTGTAGGAAAAATAAAAATATAATTCAAACCTTCAGATATTAAGGGTGTTAAATTGATTGTTAACAGATTCCCCTAATTTTTTAGGTATGAAGCAGAGCTAAGAGGCAAAATGCATAGTTTTTATTTCGCATACTAATACTCTTTAGTGATTAGGATAGGATGGTAAAGAAGTAGGATCTTGAGCGTAGTAGTTGAAAAGCACCTGTAAGTCAAACAAATAAATAACCCAAATATACAATATCTTCTTGAGAAGGGTATACCTTTTATAATAATCAAACCCATAGTATTACCCACTTAGACATTAATTCATTTATTTTTGTCTTATTTTCCTAGTTCATGAGTCCCACCATGTGCAAGTTGCTAATTGCCTATCCATAGAGGTCAAACTTGCCATATTTGACTCATGTAGCACTTGGGAAAGCCTTAGGAATCAAATATGCTTTATTCTTGGCCTCCTAGGTGCCCTTCTGCTTTTTCTGCTTTATTGCCTGCTTTTTCAGTGTTTTAAGGCACATAGGAAAGCAAGACTAGGTGAGGTGAACTTGTTTTTTGCCCCTTTAATCCTCCACTCTTTCCTCCATGCAAAAGCATGTATGAGCTGCCATTCCACTACTCTTTAGATTTCCCATGCTCCCTTGCCAATTCGTGAGCTCCATGACAGATTTGGGATCAGCTTTTTACACCTATGGGGGATTTGCCTATTTTGAGTAAGCCTGCTTTATGCTATTTTTGGATTCCTCCTTATGCATTCGATGTATTTATGTATTCTATATATTCAGTAACCTATTTTATTATAGGGTTGGCTATTGTACACTCAGTTAATATAATTTTGTGTTACAGCTCCATATTCAGTCTCCATTGTTAGCAATTTTGCATGATCAATTGATAATTGTTGTGGGTAAAATTAATCTACTGCTGGCCTGAATTTCTACATGGTATAAGAACCATTGTAGGTTGTTACTTTCCTTCAAAAATTGTTTTGCAGGTTCGACATCAAGACTGGGAGCCTTCTACTGATAGCCGGGACAGATTTTCTAAAGCTATGGATTCACAGAAAACTATCTTGACTCCCTTCAACTATTTTGAATGGAAAGCAGAGATGGAGATCTTGTTGAGATTGAAATGCCTCTACAGGGTGACTATGGCTACAGAAGTAGAGCCCAATGCTGCTACAGAGAAGATCAAATGGCACAATCGGAGAGATGAGGCCTATGGCCTCCTATGTCTCAGTATTTCCCGAGACCTCCTTTTCCATCTCGATGGATTAACTTCACCGGATCAAGTATGGGAGAAGCTTTCTGATATTTTTGGAAAGAAATATGAGATGAGGGGAAATTAGATAAAAAATGAGCTGATTTCTCTGAGTCCTAGTAGCTTTGAATCCCTGCAGCTATATTTCTCCAAGTTCAAAGCACTAGTTTTGCAGCTGAAGCAATGTGGTATCGAAAAGAAAGATGATCAGCTTGTATTGGCCATCCTCTCGAAGCTAGGACCTGACTACTCAGTCTTTGTTTTGACCTTCTATGCCACAAAACTCACAGATCGAACCTGTAATATGCCTAGCCTTGCAGATTTCATGGAATCTCTCACACAAGAACAAGACAAGTTGGTGATGATGGGCACCATCAAACCATCCAAAGATCAAGCTTTGATTGCTGGAGATTCGAGGGTGGATTCAAAAAGAAAAAAGAAAGCTAAAAAGCCACCTGAGCAAAGAAGAGACAAGAAGCAGTCTCTAGAGGATCAACAAGGTCCCAAGAAAAATACCCAGAAGAAGAAAAACAAAGGTGAAATGAACAAGTGCTCATACTGTTCGAAGGGAAATCACACTGAAAGCTCTTGTATGAAAAAGCAGATTGATATGCTGACCAATCTCCTGGAGAAGAATGGCATCTCCCTTCTAGAAATATCAAAGAAGAGAGAAGGAGGATCAAGTTTTAATGACAGAGAGAGAGTTCATGCTCTAGTTGCTGGCACATCAAGCTCACCCAGTTTTATCATAGATTCTGGAGCTTCAAGACACATGGTTTCGACTAAGGAGGCCTTCTCCTCACTGGATATGTCGAAAGGACCATCTATTGTACTGGGAGATGACTCTCTCACTGAAAGTAAAGGGAAAGGAAGGATAGATCTTGATCATGGTAACTTCAACAATGTGCTGTATGTCCCTGGTCTTGCCTCCAACCTTTTGTCAGTGTACCAGATGACCCACACTGGGTCTCCTAAGAAATTCATATTCTCCCCCAATGAAGTTGAGATCACAAAAATCTCAAGTGGTAGATTCATTGCAAAAGGAGTAGCGAATCATGCTCAAAAGGTATACATGTTTTCACACTTCCTACCTTACTCAAACCCCTCTGCTCTTCTCATTCATGCTAATGAAGCCAGCAAGCTGTGGCATGAAATATTTGGCCATCTAAATTACAAGTATCTGTCTGATATTAGTGAGAAATAAATGGTCATAGGGCTGCCCAAGATAAAATTTTCCAAAGGAGTCTGCCAAGGCTGTATCCTAGGAAAACACCCAGAGCATAATTTTGAGAAAGCTAGTCATGAAAGAACCTCTACTCCCCTTGAGCTGAATCATAGTGATGTTGCTGTCCCATTCCCTCATATGTCCATGAGTTAGGCCAAATATGCATTGAACTTTATTGATGATTTTTCCAGGTATTGTTGGGTTCACTTCATGAAACACAAGTCTGAAGTTTTTGGCCTATTCAAAGTCTTTAAGGCTTTGGTTGAAAACCAGTGTGGAAGGAAACTCAAGGTCCTCAGATCTGAAAATGGTGGTGAGTATGTCAAGTCTGAGTTTATTAACTATTGTGCAGATGTAGGTATTTATATGCAACATTCTATCCCCTACACACCATAGCAAAATGGTGTTGCCGAGAGGAAGAACAGATCACTGAAGGAGATGGCAACATGCATGATGGAGGCCAAAACTTTGCCACCAAAGTACTGGGCCGAAGATATCAAATATGCAGCCTATATTCATAATAGGGTGCCTCACAAACATCTTGATGTCATGACTCCCTTCGAAGCATGGAGTGGGCACAAGCCAGATGTGACCCATTTCAGGATTTTTGGCTCAAAGGCATGGGCTAGAATCCCGACAGAGAAGAGGAAGGCTTTGCAGCCCCAAAGCCAAGAGTGTCTTTTTGTTGGATAATATGAAGATTCAAAAGGGTACAATTTGATAAATTTGAGCACAAACAAAGCCTTCATTGAAAGGTGTGTTCAGTTTGAAGAAGAACCCCTTGCAGAAGTGGAAATTGGTGAAGCCTCTTCACCACCTGAACCTCAGGAAGTAAGTAAAGAGTTTGTTGAACATGCTGATTCTTATTTTTCTAATGGATATGAGTTTATTGCAGAACCAAACATCCCCACAAGGCATAAATGGGAATCCAAGACACTACATGCAGCAGGTGAGCTAGCTGGGGATCCCAATGACCTAAGGAGGAATAGATCTCAATTTGAGAGTGGTATGTGCATGAAGGATCCTATGTTTTATTAAAAATGATATTTGATGGTGGAGTCTGATCCTCAAACATATGAAGAAGTAGTAGGAGATCCAAAATTGCAAGCTTCCATGAAGGAGGAGTTCAGCTCACTCCAAAAGAGCAACACATGGGAGCTAGTGGATCTTCCTCCAGGGAGAAAACTAGTACAGTGTAAGTGGGTCTATAAGACAAAATTTGCTGCTGATGGTTCACCACTGAAGTACAAGGCTATATTGGTAGCTAAAGGCTACTCACAGGTTCATGGCATCGATTACAATGAGACCTTTTCCCCAGTGGCAAAGATGGATTCCATCAGGCTAGCTCTAGCCATTGCAGCCTCAAGGCAATGGGAGGTACATCACATGGATGTAAAATGTGCCTTTCTGAATCGATATCTCACTAAGGAGATATATATGCAGTATCCTCAAGGTTTTTCTACTAACCCTTCTCTTGTGTGGAGGTTGAGAAAGTCATTGTATGGGCTAAAGCAAGCCCCCAGGGCTTGGTATGCCAAGATAGATAGCTTCTTGCTATCTCTAAATTTTGTTCGGTGCAAATCAGATCCAAATTTATATTTGAAGTCTATTAATGGTTCATTATTGATAATTGTGTTATATGTTGATGACCTCCTCATTACAGGAAGCTCACAGGCTGAGATTGCTTCCTTAAAAGGAGCTATGAACCAAGCCTTCTCCATGACAGATTTGGGGCTCTTAAGTCAATTTCTGGGGCTTGAGATTGCTCAAACCAAAGCTGGAATAAAGGTGCACCAGTAAAAGTATGCCTTGGATTTGCTGATCAAATTCAGAATGCAAGACTACAAAGCAAGCAAAACTCCTTTCCTTTCAGGAGTAAAGCTGGAGGAAGATGATTCTCCACCGATGGTAAACAATACATTGTATAGACAATTGATTGGATGTTTATTGTATTTGACACATACTCGAACTGATATTTGTTATGCAGTAAGTGTGTCTTATAGATTGATGGATCAGCCTCATGAGATCCATTGGAAAGCAGCCAAAAGGATCCTTAACTTTGTTCAGGGAACAAGGACACATGGGATCTTCTATAAGGCAAAATCTGATCTTGATTTGATTGGATTTACTGACAGTGATTGGGAAGGTGATAGCACAGACAGAAATTCCACTTCAGGTTATGTGTTCATGCTTGTAGAAGGGCCAATCAGCTGGTCAAGTAAGAAACAGAGTGCCATTGCACTCTCATCTACAGAAGCTGAGTACAGAGGAGTTGTTAATGCAGCAACTCAGTGTTTATGGTTGCAGGGTTTACTTGGAGAGTGTGGTTTCGAACCTGAGTACTCAACTACCATCTACTGTGATAACCAGAGTACCATTTGAATCTACAAAGATCCAGTTCAGAAGTAGAGAACCAGACACATTGAGATTCACATGCACTACATCAGAGATCTTGTGCATGATGGCACCATTCACCTACTGTTCTGTTCATCTTCAGAATAAGTAGCTGATATCTTCACCAAAGCATTTTGTGAGAAGACCTTCAGAAATCTCAAATCACTACTGGGGATTGCTGATCATGATGTAAAGGCATGAGTGGAGACAAGATTCTACAATTTTGTTTTACAGTCCATGTTTAAGGGAGGATTTTCCCAAGTTGGT
>LPNX010182761.1:143396-173186 GCA_001517045.1 Pseudotsuga menziesii
GAGCTACCATTCCACTACTCTTTAGCTTGCCCATGCGCCCTTGCCAATTCATGAGCTCCATGACATATTTGGGATCAACTTTTTACACCTATGGGGGATTTGCCTATTTTGAGTAAGCCTGCTTTATGCTAGTTTTGGATGCCTCCTTATGCATTCGACCTATTGATGTATTCTATATATTCAGAAACCTATGTTATTACAGGGTTGGCTATTGTACACTCAGTTAATATAATTTTTTGTTACAGCTCCATATTCAGTCTCCATTGTTAGAAATTTTGCATGATCAATTGATAATTGTTGTGGGTAAAATTAATCTACTGCTGGCCTGAATTTCTACAATACCCTTGCTAACAAGTAAACAATCATGGCCACGAACAATAAAGAATGGATCCAAGTCAAAATAAAATATCACAAGATGTATACATGCACTTTGATGAGTGCAAAATATCTAGGTCTTCAAGGTACTTTAGTATGGAAATTTTAATCTGGCGCAACATGAGAAGCACATCAATGGGTGATACAAATATATTTTCCAATATATTAAATTCAAACAAACAATATTACGATATTATATCATGCATATAAATGAGTTGATATTGAGCCTAATAAAATGCCATCTTATTACTGATAATTTATGTATATCATTAAGAGATGCGAGGAGTCCCACCGATAACGATGATGGAATCTAGGGTTCCTAAGAACAAAATTACAGGTGTGAAAATATGGTTTTAAGTCAAACACTTATAGAATCAAACAATCAATTTTCATTGATGTATGTCCACTATCATTTGCGAGGAAAATTGCCATTGATGCCTTCAAGATGCAAGGTACTCTTCAAGTTCCTAGATGATGATTTGGCATCAATAGTAATAGATCCGTTAGAAGGAGGGAATTAATGAATACCACACTAGCTAACATAAAAGTGAGATCAATAGGTTGATATAATTTGGCACAGTTGAGAGATCCAACACTGTATATTGACACTACAAGGAAGGTCAACATGATCGGTCAGGAATATTTAAGGAATGGCCAACATTGTTCAACTTCCATTGAGCACATAACACAATACAAAATGGACACCTGGAAACATAATACTTGAGTAACTAACCATCATGAAATTTGTAAATTCCAGATGCATTAATGAACAACTATATAGATGATGGGAAGGATAACCCATCGATGGAGATGTGTTCAAATTCCTGGTACAAATTCCTAATAAAAATGTAAATGGTGTTCTTATAACTGATGCAGGGATAAGTGTTGTGTTCAAGGGTGAAAAAGAATAATTGTTTATGTTTTCTCCATGATGAAATATGAATAGAGTGAGTAATCCATATGTTTAGATTTTGTATTTTTTAATTTTTAGTGATTTTTCATTTACTAGCTCGAAAAAGAATAAAGAATGTTATAGTACATATGAAGGAAATAGTGTTGCATGGGAATATACCTATATTTCAAGGGCATCGGTCAGACCAAGCAAATGATACATACTACAAATAGGGTCTGAGCTAGTTGTGCACAATCTTTTGGATGTTCCCTCCATAGCTAGGCTATTTAAAGATAGATTATGTGTTGATGGATAGTGAAATAGAACCAAGTAATTGTAGTTTTATCCAATATGGAATCATGACCATGTAGGAAAGGGGAAATGTGGCTTTAATTCATATTGATTCTTATGAAAAATATCAAAATCATAAAACACCATGAATCCTAGTCTATCTTCAACAACCTAAATCAAATAGTTTGAACATGTCAAATTCTCCAGAATCCTTTAAAAGTAATCATAACCAAACTATTTAGTCAGAAAATAGGCTCAATGTGTGCATTTAATATCTGAAATATTAGAAATGATTGTGCATTATCCTAACATTGAAATGGATATGACAAAGATAAGTAAAATACTCATTTTTACCATTTGGTGTAGGAATCACCTCCTTCAAGGATGCATTTCAAAATCCATGAACCACTATTTTGTGATCTGTCAGTTGCAGATGCACCTTCATGATGGATCAAGAAGTCGAAACAGTTTGGATGTGTTTTTGAATTATCCATATATTCCATTTTTTTATGAAATTTTTGGATTTTTTTATCTTGAAGAAAAGTAAAAAAGAAGAAAGTGTTTACACCACTCTTTTTTGGTGTGCACAAAGTTACCACCGAAATGTCATGAAATTTAACACACTTTTTGGGTTATGATGTAATCACTTTTACTCTATACAAATGAATGTTACGTTGGATTTCACTTATGTTTTAAATTATTTTCTCAATTTCATTTCCATGAACTAAATTTCCATGCTTTCTTTATCAGAATGATGTACGAAAATGTTTTTGTTAAATACATAGTTAGCTAAAGAATCATCTAGACTATTCAAACTCCTAGGAACATGAATGTTGGCCTTAGGGCAGACCTGGGTTCTTATCCTTTTATCTTCGCACCAACAAAGAGACCCACAGTGTTGGCTCTTTCAGCAACAACCTGCGAACATGTTGCAGTCTCACCCGAAACAGCTATGGGGTGCCGCAGAATCAGGTTTCTGCAAGCAAAAGAGGGATATTACTGTACCTCTAGCCTTAATAAAGAATAAACATACAATACAGAGCTTCGATATTCACTTAAATAGCTTCGTAGTTTAGATAAAAAGATAGTTACTTGCTTAACCCTTAACTGGGAATTCACAGCGAAGTTAATACTTAACAGTCTATCTTACTTTATCATTCATCTACTTATCAAATGCATAAAACATAATAGAAACAACATAAAAGAACCACCACAACACAAGATATACGTGGTTCACCCTCAGTGTAGGGGCTACGTCCACAGAAATGTGTTTATATTCAACTCTTTACAATCAAGACAGTTCTGATCTACGCACTCAGCTGCACACTTAGCTGTAGTTCCTTTCTTCCAAACACTCTGCGCACTCAGCTGTAGAGGTCGTCCATGCACTCAGCTGGGACTTAACCTTTCTGACAAAACCCTCTGTACACTCAACTGTAGAATTCGTCCACGCACTCATCTGGGACTTGACCTTAAACCCTAAAAATAGATCTTAGCTTCGTCGTATTATAATAACATCATAACACCAAAAATCCTTTTTCTTCTTCTACATAAGAGCCTATTTATACAAGTGCACTATTACAATACCATGGGCTTAAACCATGGGCTTAAAAACCATGAGTTTAAACCATGGGATAATTACAAAGAGAGGGGCTTCGACCCAACCCTGAAACCCCTAAGAATATTTTGTGCCACAACTCCCCTTATAAGCTTCGCACCAAAACTGCAGAGTTGCCAAAATTAGGGACCTTTAAGGTCGAGCCCCAACAGGCCCCTAAGACTCACCAGTGTCCCGTCCTGGGACACTCTGCTACTTGTCTGGTGGGAGAATCTTGTTGGTGAAGATAGTAAATTTCTTGTTGAGGCTGCGCATGATATATTTGGCTTCTTGCTCCTTCTCCACTATCTCCTGCAATGTTGTTGTATATGCTTCGCTGGCCTTCTCCTGTGCGAATGCATCATACTCCTTCAAAACTTTGAGTTGGTTGTATACAGCAGTGCTCAACTCCAAGGCCTCATTAATAAGGGGATACACAGAGTTCACCAACAGTGTTTCTTTCCTTTTGTACGCCTCAATCTCTTGCTGGAGCTCGTTGCTATGCTTCACCTTAATCATCTTCTGCATAGGAGGCAATGTCTTGATTTCTGCTTTGATTGCATCCAGCTCTGTCTGTCGCTGCTTGATGTTTTCTTGTAGCTTTTCCACTTTTGGGTTGTCTTGTAATTTTTCCCATGCCTTGAAACTTTCATCTAGGAGATTTGAGGCACTACTTACAAGATCTGAGATCTTCATCGCTGAGGCCTGAATATCTCTGCGGCGCTGTTCGCTGACCTCTGGTGGACTCTCAGGAATGATGCGAAGTTGAAGATCCACAATCTAAGCCTCATGCTCTGCTTTCATCTTCTCTATCTCGCTTCAAGACTGTTGTGCATAGTCTTTCAGCTTGATGATTCTCTTCAGCCTGAATGTCGAAGTTAGGGAGATTTCGACACGCCTCATCCAATACTCGTGCCAGTGTATCCCGCTTGCTTTCTGCTTCCCTCTTCTTTTTCTCAGCTTCTTCCAACTGCACTGCAAGGCTCTCACTCTGCTTCGTGGCATTTTCCAACTGCATGTGTGAGTAGCTGTCTCGTTCTTGAATCTCCTTGTTGAGTGCCAATTGGCATAGATGTAGCTTCGGCATAAACAACTTAGCGTAGTCTATCTCAACCGTCATGCTCATCTGTGATTGAGATGCCGCATCAGTTATTATGAGGGCTGCACTTGGGACCTATCCTTTGTTGTTTTTGGTGGGCCATTGTCTAGTATCTGGCTACGCGCTTACCGGGGCACTGCTTCCTGCAGCGCCAGTTGCTATTCTTTCTGCTAATGCCTTCAGTTCTACAATTCTCTTTGCTACGCTGGTGAGTGTTACGGAGATAAATTCCTATGGCTTGGGGTACCACAACAGATAGCTTTGACTCCAGAAATCAATCTTTCCCAATATGCAATAGAAATAAAATGTCTAACACTAAAGGATCAGACCTCGTACCTTATTCTGGACGGTTGAAGTAGATCCTCGTTGAGCTTTCCAATCTTCATCTTGAATTGATATAATACTCCCTCAACAAAAAGTAAACAATACAAGCATACTATATATCATGGTGTTAGATCTATTCTAGCATATATAATCAATAATGTAAAAGCATTTGACATATTCCAATGGATAAAATATTCAATCAAATACACATCATTGGACAGCAAAAGATAGTTCTTATTAATATAAATCAGAGATTACAAGATAGATACAACCTCTGACGGTACATCTATGAAACGGAGAAACTGAATCCCCCACTTGGGCCTCCACCACCTCAATCCTCCATCTCACGATAGCAAGCTCACTAGCAAAAGGAAAGCTTGGGAAGAACACAAAAGTGCTCCAAAGGGACAAAGGGATGCAGACTCAAGCATAAATTCCAGCAACAATGGACTATAGTTTCGTTGCTTTCAATCTCTCTATATGCCTTCAATGTACCAAGGGGTTCCTTATATAGCTTCACAAGGGATAATGAATGGTCGAATCTGAGTGATCTCAAGGCATATGGGAGGCCAGGAGTCGAATGAGTTGGATCCATGTCAAGAAAAATTCCAAAAGGATTTGGACTATGCACACATCCCGATGTATGCGGTTATAAGATTCAAACCCACGTATGTACGCTATTATCAGGTAAAAATCCACGTATATCATTTTTTATATAGTTTTAGGGATGATCAAGGAAACATCAAAGGATAAAATATGGTCCATGGGGTCTAAAGAGTCTGCAGTGGGACAGGGGAAGGCCATACAAAGTGTGATTCACCTGGAGTGGTGAAATCCGCTATAACAGATGCCCCCTAATGTGTGAGGTCAGAGGGGTCATACGATGGCTGAAATACATTATAAGTCCATCCCAAAAGTGGAGTGATGAAGGATCCCAAATGCAAGACCAGCCACCCAATCAGCATAGTACAATCATACAACTCTGCATATAACTGTAAGTACATCTAGCAGTCCCGGATACATAAGAGTACAATGGCCATGAATAGGCATAATACATGATATCACATCTATGGTCATCGCCACGTACAATATACATAGATTAGAATCTCCATGATGAATATGTACAAAGGACCATGATCTCCGAAATGGCTGAAGATATACAATAGATCAAGATCTCCATAGTGGCTATAAATGTCTGACATACACTGGAATCAAGTCACGAGAGTTGAAATCTCATGAACACTGGCATGATCAAGGAGGTAGCATATAAGAGATGCCACCAGTCTGGAAGGTCTTCTACACAAACCACTACGAGTACATGTCCTACTATGCGAATAGAGGTGTCGAGGTCGAACATAGTAGTCCATCATCTGATTACCGATCATTGATGTATACCGTTAACAGACGCGAGATTACCCACCGATAATGATAATGGGAATCAAGGTACTAGAGTGCAAACTAACAAGTGTGAATAGATGTGTTGAGGTCGAACACTTGAGAGAATCCATTGATCAGGGGACATTGATGTATTCCCAAGAAACTGTCGATGGCGAGAGAACGTACCACTGATGACTGCAAGTCTCAAGGCACTCAAAAGGACTCTAGATTCCAATCCCAGAATAAATGATCTAAAGTCGATGGGATGAAATTCGCTGGAAGGAAGGCATTAAGGCATCCCCCATCATCCAACACGAGGTACTCAGCAAAGCTATCTAATATGGAAGGACTCGATCATAGGGTGCACGAACCAGTAACTATATAGGGAATGGCCAACATGAAAAGTCAAGATAACTGAGGAATGGCCGACACAAGTTTCAACTTCCTTCGAACAAGAGCATAATGGCGTATGGTGACTGAATAAAGGCAGCATAAACTCTATATACAAACTGGGACATCTCTGTGACACATGAGGCATCAACAAAGGCTCCAAAGGGACTGGAAGCTTAACCAGTCGATGGATATAAACTTAGATAAACGAGTACATCTCCTAATTCAAACTATAACACAACCAATGGATGTGATATACAGTGCTCTGTTTGACGGCGACATGACTCGACAACTGCCAAAGATAACATCTTTCCTTGTCCGGCTTTTTGGTTTTTTGATTTTTTTTTGTGGACTTTTTCAGCTATTTGAAAAGCTTGAAAAAAGAATAAAATAGCTTTATAGTTACAAACTAGGAGGAGACCAGTGTCATAAGGGCAAACAAACTAGTTCCAAGCAGTGGAACATACCTATGCTCAATGCAAGGATACATGTGTAGCATATCGACACTCGGGGGAAAATCCCCTCCCGGTAAAAAGGGAATCAAGCTGCGAAGGATATAAAAAATGGCTCTGCATGTCTAGACATGAGACAAGCCTGGGCTATATGGCTGAAACACAATGTCAGGGGAGCCGGCATAAATCTCAATAAGGCAGGAAAAGCTCATGATAATGCATTCACAACTTGACATAAGGGAGTCCTAGGGAAATAGCCAGCATAAAGTTCAAGAGGAGTATGAAGCTCTTGCTCAAGGACATGGCGGGACTAAAGGGGGACTACCAGACCTAAGAGAGGACTCACAGCATGGGAACCAAATGCAAAAGGGAGCTAACTAGGGCACCCATGTATAGGAAAGCTCTACCATTCACATAATATCACTTCTAACAACAACATGAAGGTTCCGTGATACCATGGAATGGGTTCGTACCTAAGGTTAAGATGGAATGGTCATAAGGCAATGCATAAGTGCAAGCGGATGTGATATCCTAACCTATATGCCAGTTCAGACATAATACCTATGATAGGCATGAACAGGTCAAAACCTTAGAGAGAGTGTACAAAAACTGGACCCTACATGACAACCATATTAGTCCAAAACAACCCAAAATAGTCAATAAAGAATCCAAACTATAAGATATAGGGAGGAATGATCATGAAAACTACACCCAAAGGAAACAATGCAGTGAACGATGAGACATAAAAAGGAAACTAAGGTGTAGACCCAACTTTCATGCATCCACTACCACCCCCATGAGGGTGACCACCAGTGTAAAGACCGAGTGAAGGGAGTCAACATCCTCCACAAATGGAGTAGAGGGAAGAATGTGACTACTTCAAATCTATGAGCAGGGTAAGGGGTTGTGATGCCCCCAAGTATGACACCAGATTCCGTACTAGGACCAAGGACGGGTGATAAGATACTAGGCATGCCAAAAATAACAGGACCCAAACTCAAGAGAGCATAAATATACTCAAGTCATCACGATCCCAAAGGCCAACTAGCGCACAAAGAGCACACTCCTAAGAAAATCTATAGCCAAAATACAATCAAACCAAGGGGATGATATGTGAGCTCTCGAATGCAGCAGGTATGTCTCGCCTAGGAGAGGCTCGAAACTCCCATACACTACAAGCGGAGGTACGTAACCAATTATTATGGCCCTCATCTTCAACGTATAAAGCAACTGTGCTGTCCGACCCCAACCTGGCCGGGACACCTGCAAAATAACCTCTACAAGTACCCCCTTGATATCCTAGGTAAGGTCACTAAGGTCACCTCAATATAATCAAAGCTCAGGTGGATAGTCGCAGGCGGGATTGACCGTATGGGCAGGGTAGCAAAGCCCGAAACTCTCAAAAGAGCCCTCAGATACGAATACAATCCTGGAAATATATCTGGTGCTACTCAGTTATGACTAGGGGTCATCCCAATCGATAACCGCTCACATTGCCTCGTGCTTAACTCCCGTTTGAGAGGAGGATCCTGAGAACGATGGTTATACCAAGGATTTCACACACTCCCTGGATAGACACCTAGATGTTGTTGTTTAGTGATCTTGGAGAAATGACTTACAATGAACTATTATAAGATCCTAAAACCTAAGCTTGTTGGTGCACCCTAGAAAAGAAAAGAGTGTAATTCATTTTAATTAGCGTTGATTTTAGTTGGCTGTAATTACTCAAAGGGAAACGGCCGTGCAACTAGTGATATGAAGACTCAACAGTGAAATAAAAGTGCACACCATAAAAAACAATGCTAAGTGCAATCTTTGTCAAATGAAAAATAGGGTATGCCACTACATGAGATTCATAAATATATATTCCTTTCTGAATGCCAATGCAATCCTTCCTATATGAAATCCTAAATACAACTCTCATCCAAGCAATCCAATGCAAGTACCTCCTCAAATCCATATCTAAGATGCAACTAAGAGTGCAACTACTTTGTCTTTTTCAATATAAAAGAATGAAAAATGCAATAAAAGTCATCTAAAACTCTTAGTCTCTGCAGCAAGTATAAAAGACAAGCCTAGGAAGACACCGAGACAAAAAAGAGTAATGCACTAATGGAAAAAAAAAAGGATAAATGACTAAAACTACTTCCAAAGAAAAATCAATGGAAAAGCGGTCTCTGGTCACAAAAGAAGCATCCAACAAAAACGTTAGACCCAAGGAAGACCCAACCACACTCACAACCCACCCAGCAACTTCCCACAACATCAAACTCACCAAAAGGGAGGATGTATGCGACTGTTTAAAGAACAGCTGCGTATGTACGTGACTTTTGGCCAAAAATCCACGTATGTACGCGACTTTTGGCCAAAAAACCGTGTATACAGAGAAGGCAGTGGTAAAAAGCAGGCTAAGGCCAAACCAATAAAAGGGAGTGTCAATGGAAAAACATACTATAAAATGTGACCCAGAAACAGGGAGAGACCAAGAGAAAGTCAAGAATATCAAGCCCATTGTGCCCACGAACCCCCAAATAAAAACTAGGAACATCCCCAGCGGAGTCGCCAATTCTGTTACGGAGAGAAATTCCTATGGCTTGGGGTACCACAACAGACATCTTTGACTCTAGAAATCAATGTTTCCCAATATGCAATAGAAATAAAATGTCTAACACTAAAGGATCAGACCTCGTACCTTATTCCGGACGATTGAAGTGGATCCCCGTTGAGCTTTCCAATCTTCAGCTTGAATTGATATAACACTCCCTCAACAATAAGTAAACAATACAAGCATACTATATATCATGGTGTTAGATATATTCTAGCATATATAATCAATAATGCAAAAGCATTTGACATATTCCAATGGATACAATATTCAATCAAATTCACATCATTGGACAGGAAAAGATAGTTCTTATTAATATAAATCAAAGATTACAAGATAGATACAACCTCTGACGGCATGTCTGCGAACTGAAGAAACTGAATCCCCCACTTGGGCCTCCACCACCTCAATCCTCCATCTCACGATAGCAAGCTCACTAGCAAAAGGCAAGCTTGGGAAGAACACAAAAGTGCTCCAAAGGGACAAAGGGATGCAGACTCAAGAATAAATTCCGACAACAATGGACTATAGTTTCGTTGCTTTCAATCTCTATATATTCCTTCAATGTACCAAGGGGTTCCTTATATAGCTTCACAAGGGATAATGAAGGGTCGAATCTGAGCGATCTCAAGGCATATGGAAGGCCAGGAGTCGAATGAGTCAGATCCATGTCAAGGAAAACTCCAAAAGGATTTGGACTATGCACACGTCCCGATGTACGCGGTTATAAGAGTCAAACCCGTCTATGTACGCGGTTATCGGGTAAAAAGCCACGTATATCATTTTTTTATATAGTTTTAGGGATTATCAAGGAAACATCAAAAGATAAAATATGGTCCATGGGGTCTAAAGAGTCTGCAGCGGGATAGGGGAAGGCCATACAAAGTGTGATTCACCTGGAGTGGTGAAATCCGCTATAACAGTGAGCGCATCAAGGTGCGTAGCTACAAACTCTGACCATTTGCTGGTTAATAATTCTGTAGACTTGGTTAGAGCTTGATCAAGCTCCTCGATCGTCAAAGAGGTCTCTTCAACAATATTCTTTCCCTTCGATGCCTTAGTTTTCTTTCTCGGTAAAGGCTTCGTCACTTCCTCTGCTTCAGGAGACTTGCGCTTATCTGGGTGATTGGGGTCTGAAATGGTTTTGAACGATTCTTCTTCTTCTTCATCAGCTCCATCATCTCCACCCTGGTCACTCTTGCTCTGCTGTGACTCATCTTGTTCGTTGCTTTCTTCAAGTGGGTCATTCTGCTATGTTTGGCTAGGAACTGAGCCCACATTTGTTACTGGGGGAACTGGTATGCTTGTCCTTGTTCCTGTGTCCTTCATCCATTCAGCCGGCCACTGCTTAACTACTGCGAGAATGTCTTCCTCGTTCACCATGTATGGCAACATTGACCATTTATGCTTGTTATCTGTGCGGGCCTGGATGAAAACATGATGCATGTCAGCCCTGAAATTGGCTACTCTCGCATACTGAGAAAAT
The DNA here is from genome assembly GCA_001517045.1 of Pseudotsuga menziesii. NCBI lineage: Eukaryota > Viridiplantae > Streptophyta > Pinopsida > Pinales > Pinaceae > Pseudotsuga > Pseudotsuga menziesii. The sequence continues at coordinate 154,285 of LPNX010182761.1, forward strand.
AGCTCATTCCTGAGCCGCGGTGTCTTCAGGATCTTGTATGAAATATTTAGGGCATAGAAGGCAAACACATAGTTCATCATCTACTGCAAGGCCTTATCCTATGAAACCCAAAGAGATGCATACCTTGCTGCGCCAGGCATCTGCGGAGGCACATCGACAAACTGTGCCTCAGTAGGTTCTCTCCATCCTACCAGTGCAATAAGCACTAACAGCCATGAGTAATGAAAGGGTCTACCTTTCTCCTGCGCATCTCAGACATCTTCGAGGAATTCTTTAGAAATGTACTCTGCCCATTTGTAACTGTAACCTTCAGCAGAGTTTGTAGCAATACTAACAATGGGGGTAGGTACTTCATTAGGTCTGCACTTCCACATTAGTTTGCATGCTAGTAGCTCTACGGTGAAGTGGAAGTTTTGATGTCGAATTTTCGAGGTTTGATATCCTCGCTTTCCTTTCGTTGGGCTGAAGCAGTCCTTCATGTGCTATGCTAGCTTCGTGTCTTCATTCTTTCCGACGAACTCAATGCCAGGATCGGGCCCTTCCTTCAGCAATCCTGTAATCTTGTGAATGAGATCTCCATCAATGGCAATTCTCTGGCTTCCTATCCATAGGTGCCCATCATGCACCAATGCCAATAGTTGCTTGACCACTATGGTAACCTGCGTGCTGCGACCAAAGTGGGTGACATTGAGCATCTTCAACAAGACAGCTTTCTCCAAGCCAGCATCCCACTGTTTCACTTTAAGCAATGTCATACCAGCCTCCGGATAATGGATAGAGTGCAAGTATTTCCCTGGTGTGAACTGCAGAAATTTCCCATGATCATTCATATCATGTTCTGCGTACTTAAGCCGGTCTATCTTTCCTGTCATCACTCCGACCAACTGCACACCCTGTGGCAGCGAAGGGGTGCATAACGTGAACTTGGTTTTCCGCCGAGGTGGCTGAACTCCTGGTCAAACAGGTAGAAGATATGGTGGACGTTGCGGTGCAACATTCTCATCTTCACCGAAGTCTTTGAATTCTCCAATAGGATTCGTCATGGGATCCTCTGGTGTCTGTTCTGATGGCTTGTGTCTTTCTTCATTCCGCTTAGAGCAAACTTCTGCCTTGAATTTCTTTCTGGTTGCTTGTGTCTGCATCGGCTGATTCGGCACTGGGGGAGTCTCTTTGCAAGGTGCAGGTGCAGGTGGGTTGCTCATAAGGTTTTGCAGACCCCTTTCTCTGAATTCTCTCAACAATTCCTGGACTTCGCGATCAGCTGACATGGACTCAACTCAGAAAAATGCGTAATGCAAAATTCGCAGGTCTGGGTGTCTTCTTATAGAATCCAACGACCCAATTATGACATAACTAAGCATTAAAGACACCAAATCTGGTAGATGTTGTCCAAACGGCGCTAGATTCCTTAAAATATCATCATTACAGCCAGTTAATGCAGTTAACGTACCAGCGCTGCCAAATCTGATTTTTTTCCAACGGTCATATTTTAAGCTTCGACACACTTTTCTTCTTCGGCACAGCTACTAACTTCAGTTTCGACATAATATTGACCTTCGACCCATTCTGACACAAGCTTCGACACTTCATAAATTCTCCAATAGTCTGTCCAAGCTCTCTGAGAACAACGTCCTTATAGTCTAGTACCCAATTTCAACTGTTCTTGGTACTTAGACTTTTCTTCTTTCTATTACTTTTGATCAAGGGGGTACAAGCTTGTCCCTGTACTTCTTTAATCTACTTCCATTCACCATGGAGGGAGAAATTTCTCCATTCAATTTAGCTAACTGAACTGCACCACCATCGGTAACTTTCTAAACTATGTATGGTCCTTTCCAATGTGTCTTGAACTTACCTGGGAACTTCATGAATTTACTGTCATACAAGAGCACAAGATCACCATTCTGAAAATGCTTCTTCTTAATGTGTCTATCATGCCATGCTTTTTCTCTAGCTTTCTGTACTTGCCGCTGGAAACCTGCAGTGAATCTGTCTTCTTCTATCTCTAGTATCTTTGCCAACCTTTCATTCAACATGGCTGGATTATCCATCTCTGTGAAGGAAGATATTCTAAGGCTAGGAACAATGTACTCCATGGGCATAAATGCTTCTTGTCCATAAACCATCCTAAAAGGTGTGTGGCCTGTCAACTTCTTGCAAGTGGTTCTATAAGCCCATAATACTGCTGGAATTCTGAGATCCCAATAATTTCTGTTAACATTGCAAACCTTCGTCAGAGCGTGCTCAAGTACCTTGTTAAATGATTCGACAGTTCCATTTGCTTGAGGATGCTAAGCAGTACTCTTTTGATGATATGCTTGAAATTATTTGGTCAATGCTTCAATAGTCTTATTCAGAAAATGTGAACCTTGATCACTCATAAGAATTCTAGACATCCAAACGTTGACAAGATATTGTCGAATATGAACTTCACAGCTGTAGTAGTGCTACAGTCCTTGACTAGTTGAGCTTCGTCCCAATGAGTAAGGTAATTAGTTGCTGTAATAATATATCTTGCTCCAAATTTCGTTGCAGGGGGATTGATTGGTCCAACAAAGTAAATAGCCCACTTTTCAAAGGCTTGTAAAGTTACCTGTGGAACCAGAGGCATCTCATCCCTCTTGGATGGTTTTCCTGTCCTCTGACATATATCGCAGCTATGTCAATACTCTCTTGCATCCTTATGAATCGTAGGCCACCACAATCCAGCTATCAGAATCTTTTGAGCCGTAGCTTTTCTTGAATAATGACCTCCTGCTACTCTATAATGTGCCTCAGCCAAAATCAATGGCTTTTCATGCTCCAGGACACATCTGCGCAGTATTTCATCTGGTCCCATCTTATATAGTTGTCCCGCTATTAAGGTAAAGTCAGCTTCTCTAACCACCGGCTGCTTCTTCTGCTGTGTTGCCATCTCAGAAGGTGAAAATCTTGTAGACAAGTACTGAACAATATCTTGAAAATAGTCATCAACCATTTGGATGGCAAACAATTGGGCATCAGGAAGACCTTCATCCAAACTAGTGGGTTCTTCTCCTGACTTGAGCCTCAACAAGTGGTCAGGCCCCAGGTTAAGTCTTCCTGGTTTAACTATGATCTCAAAATCATACTTCTGAAACAAAATCATCCATCTACATATCCTTCCACCTAACACAGGCTTGTTAACCAAATATTTCAAAGCATAATGGTCAGTAAACATATTAAAATGAGATCCTAACAAATAATGTCGAAATTTCTGCAAAGCATAAACCATAGCTAGACCTTCTCGTTCTTTCGTAGTAAAATTCTTTTCTGCTGTGGACAATTTTCTACTTGCAAAAGCAATAGGGTGATCAATATTACCTTCACCTGACTGAGCCAATACTACACCTAAAGCAATGGAAGATGCATCAACATGAACATGAAACTCCTTATTCTAGTCAGCGAATACTAAGATGGGGGCAGTTACCATCTACTCTTTCAAAATGTCCAAGATTTCCTGACATTCAGGTGTCCATTCAAACTTAATATCTTTCTTCAATTTCTTCTCCATAGGGGCTGTAATCTGAGCATATCCTTTAATGAATTTCCTGTAATATCCAGTATGACCAAGCATAGTGCAAAGTTGCTTAACAGACTTCAGAGGTGGTAAGTTCACAATAATGGCTATCTTCGCAGGATCCACCATCAATCCTTGCTTGCATACAATGTGACCTAGGAAAATTCCAAAAGGTGCACAAAAGATACACTTCTTCAGGTTCAATGAAATCTGATGTTGTCTACACTTGTCCAGCATAAGTCTTAAGCTGGCTATATGATTTTTCAATAAACCAAAGATAGTCTAATCATCAAAGTAAACTTCCAAGAACTTATGAATAAATTCCTTAAATGCAGATATGACTACTCTGGAAAACATAGCAGGTGCATTCTTCAAGCCAAAGGGCATAACAGTATACTGAAAAGATCCCATTTCTGTAGCGAAGGTTGTTTTATGTCGATCCTCTGGAGAAATTCTGATCTGATGGTAACCTGAAAATCCATCAGTGAAAGAATACACTTCTTGACCTCCGACATTGTCTAAAACTTCTTTTGTAAAGGGAGTAGGAAAATGATCATGTAAACAGGCATCATTCATCTTCCTTAGGTCAACACAGATTCAAATTTCTCCCTTGGTCTTCTTTTGGTGTACCACCATAGGGCTGACCCATTCAGACTCTTTGACAGGCTCAATGATTCCTATATCGAGCATATTATCTGGCTCCATCCTGAATTTTTGTTTATACTTAGGGTTCAGCCTATCAGGGCGCTGCTTCACAGGCTTCGCGTCAGCTTTCAAAGGTATTTTTATCACTCCTATATCACCAAGGATACCTTTCATTTCTGAGAACTTCGTCGAAAATAAGTCCTGATACTCATGGAGAAGTTCAGTCACTTTGCTTACCATTTCTTCGTCCCAATAATCTCCAATGGTAGTGTACGTAGGCATCTCTTCTGATCCAATGTTTACTTTCCTTGTTTTCAAGGGCTGAGTTACTTCAGGTGCTTCGACTGCTGGTCCATGTACTTTGCAGTGTCCTTCAGACTCAGTAACATTAATGTTGCGAGGGTCATCGTCTTCATCAATGGTGAGGTTATAGCATTGTACTGCATTATCTTGTTCCTTCCAATTAGGTTGGTGCGTGGCTATTTCTTTATCATCAAACACCTTAGTATGGATCACCCTAATAGCTGCGTCTAAAGCAGGGAAAACCTCATTAATAGAAAATATGAGCACAAAAATATCAACAAGGCTATCCCAACTTACAGTACCATGGCGAAGCTCAACCTCCGCATACCAATACTTTGCTACAGGTTCCAGAGTGTGTACAAACCTATGTACCCATTCTTCACAAGGTACATGCTTCCATGCTTCATAACACTGCTCCAAATGTTCATGAGGGATAGTCTTACCATTAAATCTTCTTCGTATATGAATATGCTTTTTATGACCATTCCACCATCTGGTAGCTGCGGCTCTGAATATTGAATCTAGAGTCTCCATTTTCTGTGAATCTGGTACTTGCTCTGAGAATTGTACAATAAAATTCTCTGGGTCTGTCAAGCCATCAAAAGTAGGTAATATATTTGTCTGTGAGCCAACCCATTTGATAGAATTGGTAATTCTTGCACATCAATGTCCATGTAGCTCATAAAGTCTATTCTTCCAATTCTCTAGGCCTTCGTCTGAATCAGTCGTGCAAGAACTGTCACACTGCCAATCCATTATACCTTCGACAGTAGGGTTAACATAGTATTCTTCTTTAGCTGTGATGTTGTACATATGATCTAAAACATCTTGATCTCCATCTCTGACTGGCTCTGTATACCTTTCTCCTTGAGAAGGGTCCAACGGTACTATGACTCTCAAGCCTTTTCCTTCAAAATTCATCTATCTGTTCTTAAGGTTGATTACTGCATAATTGTCTATTACCCATTCAATTCCTAGTAATGCTGGATAAGGGTTGCTATCATCAATTATTTCAATGACTTCAAAATCTGCTAAGGTACTGACTCCATCAATGTCCACTGGTACACTAGGGAATCTTCCTAAGGGCACAATATTCTGCTGATTGGCTAATCTCAGCTATATAGGGGACCATTCAAGCATAGGTCTTCCCATTTGTTCCCATGTCTACCTAGATAGGACATTCACTTTTGATCCCAGGTCTAAAATGATATCAATCATGTCATAATCTCCTATCTGAGCATGCAATCTCATTTCTCTTCCAGTCCTTCTAACTCTATTAATAGTTTTTCCTCTATCATAGCTTCGCTAAGGTTCGCAAGACACAATAAATTTCTGTAACTCATTCAGAGCATTCTGATTTCTTAATAGCTTCATACAACTCTGTAAAAATGATGTCAGTGTACTTACTTGATCCGGCAAAGCTTCTTGGCATTGTAACTGCTTTTGATGTTGTTGTGTAGTTGCTACTGATATTCTTGGATCAGCAAAGTCTTTTTTAGTTTCCATAAATGTTCCTTTTTCTCTTCCAACATCGAAGGCTGGAATTTTCTCTGGGGTCTTACGGACCCAAGCCTCGTCGGGCTGTTTCCCTTTATTCGGCACCTGCATCGTAGCTCCACTCCTTGTAACAACATTAATGGCCGGGGCAGGTCTTTTCTCTACAGCAATCATCTAAACATTCTAAGTAGGAGCGCCATTTCTTTCTTGTATATTGGATATCAACTGTGGGCATTGCTCAATCACATGATCGACTGCTCTGCAATATCGACATGTCATAGTTGGGTTCTGACAGTCTCTAGATACATGTCCTAACTGATTACATTTATAACAAATAAGCTGGCCTCGACCTCTTCCAGACATACCACCACGACCTCGACCTCTGAAATTACCTCGACCTGATGTACTACCATGGTAACCATATCCATCATTGCCTTGTGCATCGGGTTGTACCCTATAAGCATCATAGGTTCTCTCTCTCATGAGGTCAAAGTTGCGACATTCATATTCGTTGTGTCCAACTGACTTACAGAACTTGCAGTAGGGATTCTTAGGTACTTGAACATATCTCTGCAACAGATAGCAATCTTCAGGCCGATGCTAGCCAGTTGTTCTATAGATCTCACAATATAGGACACTGGGGTTAAACGGGTTTGGTGCACCAGTATTCAGATAATTTCTTAGTGCAGGACACTATTCTTTGTCATGACCTTCTGTCTTACATCGTGTACACCAAACCTCTTCGCGAGTAGCTTTCCCTTTTTTAATGCCGCGAAGCTCCAAATCCATTTCTGCTAACTGCACCTGTATTTGGGCTATTCCAGAATTATCTCCAACAGGAGTTGTTTCAAGTTTCATAGAAATTTTGAACGCCTCTTGCTGATCAGCAACCTTCTGTTGCATAAGTGGAGTCCTCATATGAGGCAATAGTGCTGCAATGAACCATTATTTATGTTGTTCTGGTCCAATAGTAAAACTAACTTGATCCAGTAGAACCTTGAACCTATGATCAAAGTCCCAAACTGATTCACCTCGCTTCTGCTGAATTTCTTTCAGTTCAGTTATACACTATGACTCTGATTTAGGCTTCTTGAATTTTTTTGATCATTGCTTTCTTAATATCATCCAATATATAGTTCTAAGTACTGGAAAATTTCATAAACTAGGTCAAAGCTTGGTCTCTGAAAGAGGTGACCAGCTGCGCTCTTCTTGTATTTTGATCCATAATATTCTTAGCAGTCCAAACAACTTCACATAAGAACCCAAACTGCTCTAGATCCTTTGATCCAGTTCCTTTAAAGACTGGGATTTTGATATCATCATTCACATGGGCCATATTGGATTGAGGGGGGGGAGGAGGGGGACTGATAACAGGGGGAGGAGAACTTACTAAGGTAGACTGACTTGCGACAGGACTACTGGGGTTAGGGTTACTTTCAGATTACGATGGGCTCTCAGGGATAACAGGTCTTCGTTGCAAAGTTACAGGAGGGTTTCTAACAAAAGGGGTTTCTTCAGATTCAGACTCTTCTAGACTTATTGGGGTGTAATCGGTATTCTGGCCTAGGGTATAGGATCAAAAAGTTCTGTTGTATCTTTTACTGCTTCGAAGCAAACCACTTTGATCATCGAAGTCACTTTCACTTCCAAACATAGGTTAGTAACAACAAATTTAGCAATCTGATTCGATAAGCAATATGCATTTCTCAGCCAAGAGCATTTTAATTTTCAGACTTAATGAATTCAGGTACTTACCCCTTGGTCCTCTGAAAAACTGTCTTTCTACTTCACTGAAAGAAGTATGTGTGTCAATGGCGAACTCTGTCACAAATGCTTCAAGGGTTCGCGTTGTCTAGAAGTCAACAACTCTTGATACTGCGTTGTTCACTCTTTTCAACAACTTAATTCTTTCCAGGGTCTAGGCAAGAGACTGATCTTCTTTGAAGTTTTTCTTTCTTTCTGTCAACCTGGATAACCACTGGTGCAATTCTATGTGGATACTACCAATTTGTTAGGCTTAGGGCAGACTCGGGTTCTTATCCTTTTATCTTCGCACCAACAAAGAGACCCACAGTGTTGGCCCTTTCGGCAACAACCTGCGAATAGGTTGCAGTCTCACCCGAAACAGCTATGGGGTGCCGTAGAATCAGGTTTTTGCAGGAAAAAGAAGGATATTATTGTACCTTTATCCTTATCAAAGAATAAACATATGATACAGAGCTTCGATATTCACTTAAATAACTTTGCAGTTTAGATAAAAAGACAGTTACTTGCTTAACCTTTAACTCGGAATTCACAGCGAAGTTAATACTTAACAGTCTATCTTACTTTATCATTCATCTACTTATCAAATGCATAAAACATAACAGAAACAACATAAAAGAACCACCACAACACAAGATATATGTGGTTCACCCTCGGTGTAGGGGCTACGTCCACATAACTGTGTTTATATTCAACTCTTTACAATCAACACAGTTCTAATCTGCGCACTCAGATGTAGATCTTCTGAACAACCCAAAGCTATGCACTTAGCTGCAGTTCCTTTCTTCCAAACCCTCTACACACTCAGCTGCAGAGGTCATCCACGCACTCAGCTGGGACTTAACCTTTCGTACAAAACCCTCTGCACACTTAGCTGCAGAGGTCGTCCACGCACTCAGTTGGGACTTGACCTTAAACCCTAAAAATAGATCTTAGCTTCGTCGTATTATAATAACATCATAACACCAAAAAGCCTTTTTCTTCTTCTACATAAGTGCTTATTTATACAAGTGCACTATTACAATCCCATGGGCTTAAACCATGGGCTTAAAAACCATGAGTTTAAACCATGGGTTAATTACAAAAAGAGGGGCTTTGACCCAACCCCGAAACCCCTAAGACTATTTTGTGTCGCAACTCCGCTTACAAGATTCGCACCAAAACCACAGAGTTGCCAAAATTAGGGACCTTTAAGGTCGATCTCCAACAATGAATGTACGCAATGAATTCAAAATGACATTCTAGAATACATACTCATCGAATTTTTCTAAAAAGTATAGCATCGCAGACCTTATACTAACTGTTTAACTAAGATACAACGAGTTGTGAGTCCATTTTAAGAATAATTCGTTAGATGCCAAGGGTGATACACTCTACTAGAATATCAATGACCGTGCTAAACTATGCAACATTATTAGTCGTAGTTCCAAGTAAAGATCCTCCTAAACCAGAATTTTATTTTCAGGTGTGACTATTGCCCATGCAACAGAAGCAATGTTCCGAGATTCATGTCTAGCATCATCCAGATATCCATGTGATAAAAAATTATCAATTAATGTGGACAAAGATTGTTTCCCTAGTCTACATGGGGCAGATCTAGAATAAAAGACTCACAACAATGCATCTTCTCCCTAGATTGTTAAACTACTTGAATGCCAATATTTATTATGTCATAGAGAACGTTATCCTCGCCTTGTGGATTCTCTTATGATCATCTACACCTGCAAAAAGAATGTAAGGAGAAATATACAAAAGTGAAATCAACAAGATAATTTAATGATATATACTAATGATGAAGGAGAGAAGTAATGAATAACTAAGATTGACATAAGTCATTCATGGGAAAGGGGAATGGATTTGTATTAACAGGATAAGAGAAGAAAACTACAACCAAATCCTTATGTCAAAGCTTTGTTCTCACAATGTATTTTGACTCACAACCACAAACTATACAAATATTACTCACAAATACAATGTTTACCTCTTATACCAGCAATGATTTCAACATCACAAAGGTTCTCTCTTGGTCCTCTCCTATCATGTTCCATGAAGCTTTTATATATAGGTCAAAGAGGACCTATATTGGTCGAGATTCTTAGGGAGGAAGGTGAGGGATCATCCCTAGAGGATAGGGGTATGAATTCCACCTAATACAAGTGTTAAGTTTTCAATGGTTATACAATATCTAATAACATTTAGCATCATAATGGCATAACCATATACAAAAGGATCACTGAAAGAAATATAAGCACAACCACATAAAAGAACATGCAGATTTATCTTAGGAAACCCTCATGGGGGAGAAAACCTAACAAAAATTCCTCGATATAGACTTCAACCAAGAATAGTGTAACACTCAAAGAATAAGGCTTATAAGACCCCAAGTAAAATACTGTATTTCTTCTTCTCCCATATGGATTTCTCCTTCTCTCTCTACCGCATCTGCTTCAGTGTTCTACTTGTTTCCAAATGAGGGAGGTTCCTCCTTTATTTATATCGATTAGTGGAGAGGCATAATAACTGAACTGAACCGACCTATCCTCCCAATTAGGTCTGACATACCTTGGGAGACTCAAAAATAAATTTTAATAATACTTTTGTGGGTACTATTGACCCAACTTACAATGGAGGTTTTACCTCAATACTTTGCATGACCAGTTACATCAATGAAGTCCTTAATCGGAGGAACAACATCTACCGAAAAGGGTGATAACAATAATAATACAAAATAGAATATCTTATGCATTTACATTTATTGAACACCAAGAAGTTGGGATAAGCCTCAATGAGGACTTTCATCAATAAGGTTCTTGAAATCTTCTCTTGTTTCCATTTTTACAGTGATGACGCTCCTTGTGAACTAGTAGGAGGCATCAACGCTCATTGTACTTATGAAAAAAGTGTCACTAGTACAACTTGTCATTAGGAAATAGGTATTAGGAAATGATGACTCTCTATGTCATAAGGAAAAGGGCGTCGGGCCTCCTAGAACTAAGCAAAAATATCCTCCAAAAGATGGTTTGGCCAAGAAACTTTAGGGGATTGAGCATAAGGACAATGTTTGGGTGTAACATAATTCCCCCCAAAGTATGAAGCTAGAGGGATGTGATAGGTGAAACTTTTCTAGGTATGATATATAATCAGAATCAAAAGAGTGGGGAGAGAAGACTTGACATGAAACCAGTTACAAACTATCCAACTCAAACCATGGTTGTTGACCAATACACTGCATATCCATGTATAATTACCAAGTCATAGCTACCAATAATACACTATATATCCATGATCAACAAGACTCAAATCAGGACATAGCTATGGAATATACACTATAGATCCATGTGACCATGACTCAAACTTGAGCATAGCCACTAGCCATACAATGTGTATCCATGCAATGACTAAAAAAATACTCCATTTCAACCTGAGGATAGGAACATATTCAAGTGAATACCTAACCACTTAGGATATTCATTCCAACCCTAGATAGTACAATTCTATCCATGTGAATAGATGTCCTGATGTCAAACATGGTAGAAGCCACTTGAATACCGGTCATTAATGTATATCGTTAACAAGTGCAAGGGAAATCACCATCAATGCCAATTATTACCAAGGTACCCTAGTACATTCCTATGAATGTTAATAAATGTGTTGAAGTCGAACAATCGATATAATCTTTCAATTAGAGGACAATAATGAAACCCTACTGTCGAAAGTGAGGAAACCTTCCATTGAGGCATGCAGGCTTCAAGGTACTTGACTGGTTTCTAAGACTAATTCCTGAATAATGTACTGATGTCGACGGGAATAGACTCGTCAAATTAGGGTCATGATGTTTTACCCATCATCGACATGAAACTTTGTAACAAAATTGAATTTGGAATTAATTATGATAATGGAACAACCATGAGACTAACTCAGATATAAAGGACACGAAGGACGGTAAGGCAAGTAGAGAAGTAGACTATGATAAATAATCTTCTTAAAGATTGAACGACACAACAAGTGACTTGATAGCATTGACTCAACAAGGAAAAGTTTATACATAATGCAAAGACACGATGATGCATTCTTTGAATTGACTCAAAGGAGTAAAATGACTCATGAAAGTGGATCAACTCAGTGAAAAGATGAATAACCAACTGTTTGAGTGAAATGCAGACATGTTCCATGTTCAAGAGTGACTAGGAGATGTCATTAACACAAATAAAAAATTCTCCCCATTCCCTTAATTTCCCCATCACGATGGATGAGTACCTCTTTGTGTTTTAACGAGCTTGAAAAGGGTAAAAAACACTCGATATAGCTCATCATAAGATGATTCTGACCTCATATGTTTTATAAAATTGAGAAAGGAGAGGTTCATTCCCCAAAAAGGGTCCTTCATCGCTTAATTTTACAATTTCAAAGAAGGTAAAATCGGTTGTTGTTTCATATTTAGAGAGTCTGAAATGACTAAGAAAAATACAAAGTGGGATTTTTTGTAAATTTAGTCCTCGAGGTTTGAAAAAGTATAAACCGATACCTAGGAGAACTCTTATAGTCGCAATAAAGTAGAGTATACCCTTTTTTGTAAATGTGTCTAAACGGTCTCAAAAGGGGGTAAACTATCCATGGATAGACGGCCTTTCAAATAATTTTACAAGCATGAAAGAATTCATATTTAAAGAGCCTAAAAATAGCTTAAAGACGACTCCAAAGGGGGTTTTCTTTTTCATATCCAATTTTACGAGTCCGAAAAACTGATAAAAGTACGCTCGATACCTTTTCTCTAAGTTTTTAATGAGCACAACAAGGGTATAGTAGGCGCTCATAACCTTTTTCCTGTTTGAATACACATCACAAAAAGCAATAAATTAAGCTCAAAACCATTTTTTATGTTTTAACTAGAGCATGAAAAATGAAAAGTAAGATCAACACCATTTCATAGTTTTTAACAAGCGTGAAGATCGGTTGAAAGAATGCTTAGGGTATCTCCTTCATTTTATAGCGAGCTTGACACAGAAGATGAACTATGCTTAATATGTCGTTTCATGGTTTAGCAAGGCCGAAACTAAAAAGTCAGTATGCTAAAAATGAGTCCCATTTATGGGTATTTTTCCCAACATGATCTCCATTGGTTGGTGCTTTCCCCCAGTATAACCGTCAAGTAGGTTAATTCCAACATAATATAAAGAGGTTGGTTACATCATGCTCCATAACCTTTGTTTCATGTTCCTACTCTTTTCTTTGTCCAACTGAATTCTAGGTTAATCCTAGGGAAAGGTTCACCAAAGAGGGAGGAGGAAGGAGGATCAAATGATACAAGAGGATGAAATGAAGGTCAAGTTAAAATACTTGACACAACGAAAGAATCTGTTTCATTTTTTAACGAGCTTGACATGAAAAGGGAACTCTTCTCACAATGACCTGTTTCATTTTTACACAAGCTTGAAATAGAAAAGAACTCTGGGTGTGGTGACCTATTTCTAGGGTTAGTTTTAAGAACCTCCCCATCCTCGTGATAAATGGGAATGTTTGAAGGCTATCTTATCAATCATATAATATGTATATGCAATTTTGTGGTGAATCTTTCATAGAATTAAAAAATCTTGTAAAATATTGGCAAATCTTTTACAAAATTATACAATATAGTAAAATCATGGTGAATCTTTCACAAAATTATAATATCTTGTAAGAGTTTTGGCGAATCTTTCACAAAATAAAACAAATCTTGTAAAATCTTGTTGAATCTATCATTTAACTATCAAAACTTGTAAATCCTTGAAAAATTGGTTGAAATTTGACTTAATAAAATTTCCTAGATGATTTTGTATTCATTTTATATTTTCCATTTATGCTTGCACTTAAACAGCTTGTGAAAAAAATCCAAGATAATTTGTTGACTTTACGCATCATAACTATAATATGCTATTAAGTTCAAACCTCTTTAGACATCAAATGTAGAGATGATTTCATAAATGTTTGCAATGTGCAATTGAGCACTTGGTCAAAGAGTGAAACTCATTTTCACAAATTATGTGGGACCTTACCATCCCCTTCATTCTAAATATATAGCTACAAAAACCTAGTTGTTTGAAGCACTACATGAAATAGAAGGCTTGACACTCTCTATCTCAATGCTCTCAAAATATTCAATGGATGGTTGCATTGCATTCACAATAACATTAGCATCTTCTTAGCATGGATGTCCCCATTTTCCAGCATGCCATGCAATCCAAGTAATAAGTTGTTTAAGAGAAAGACAATGATCTACTTTTCACAGAACATTAAAATGAAATGTAACACCATTTTCAAATTTACAAACTTTCTACATAATATACGTCCTTATATTTATGTAGGATTCACAGTAGGGAAAATTTTAAAACATACACCTCAACATATTATTTCAATTTTTTCTTCATATGTCTTACAATCAAGGGAATCTTAGTGACCAATATCATTTGTAGTCTAACATTATCAGGAGACCAAAGTCTAAAGTTTATCAAGGAATTTATGAATATAGCTAGAATCCTAGAGGCTACATGTGATGGTTTCTCAATCATGCAATACAAATATAATTTCACTAGATGGTTTTTGGTCTCATTGGCAATAGGGTCTCCTACGATAAATGTAGAGAACCTTGATAAGATAGTGCATAGACCATTTTTCTTTCCATTTAGCAATTTAGATCTCATTTCTCTTTCTAAATACCAACATTCCTTTATTTTCAAAGAAAATATAAAAATAAACTTAATAAATTATAAATGGTGAATGGTGAATATATTGATTTCATACTATAAAGTATGAAGATACAAATATCTTTCCTTAAACCATCAAATATTTAAAAAGAACAATAATAATTATAGGCAATTGATTAATGTAGAAATTGGAGTCTTATAGAAAAGCATTGAAACTTTGTTTTGAATATATAGCCTTTAGTAAACTTAATTGTGTTTGTGTATAAATAGGTACATTTATACATAAAGAAAACATTGAGCTTTTGTGTTGCCTTTGGTTAACTTATTTCTTAAGAGAGGACACATGCACTCTAATTTAATGAGAAAAAATAGACACTTTATTAACGCGGGGATTAAAATCTTCAAATAAAACAATATCACTATGTTTGTGTATAAATATGTATATTTTTAAATAAATAAACATTAATATTTTGTATTGAATTTATAATTTTTGTTTTGTTGTATTTTTTTAAGTTTTTATAAATAATTAATAAAATCAAATGTAGTCATTTATTTAAAACAAGTTGATAAATAAATTGAAATATCATGAATATTTTATTGGTATAATTTGAATGCATCAAAACTATCTTTCTAACATTATATATTTAAAAAATAAAATGAACATATTCATATTTCATGATAACTCAAAAAAAAAATTGTAAAATTTCTAATAGAAAAAATTAAAAATATTGTAACTTGGATATTTTCATTTTCATATATACAGTAACAAAATATTGAATAATACTATTAATTTATATTATAACAAAATATGAAATAATATTTAATTTAATATTATTTTCTTAACCTCCTCTATCTTGGTTTGATGGATGTTAAACATTAAATATAACAAAACATTATTATTATTATTATTTAAATTTAACAAAATATAAAACACTATTTATAATAATATTTAATTAGTGGCGAGGTATGGTTAAGATGCCCTTTAAGTTGAAAGGTTGTGGGTTCTAATTCCATCGGATACCAACAAATCCAACCATGTTAAGGGTTGGTGCGGTCCAAGATGGGTGCAATCCCCAGGTGATTTTGACGGCTTATATGCCCTTGGTTTGTGGTTACTTAGCCAATGGCAACCCTGCTAGTGAGGGGGGTTCCACCACTTTGCCAAATATATATATATATATAGATAGATAGATAGATAGATAGATAGATAGATAGATATTAATGGTTTTCTTACTTTTTTTATTATAAGTATTTTGGGAATATTTTAAAATAATATTTAATTTATTGTTTTCCGCACTCTTAGTTAATATTTTAAGAAGCGGTAATTTTTATCAAACATGGTGAAGATGAGATGTTATTATACCTGCCTCAGGCAGGTATATTGTAATCGATCACAAGTCAAACTCCTTTGACTTTGGTATTAGTTGGTGTCTTTTGAGGCAGTTATAAAGAATTAAAACCTGTTTTGCAAAGTATGACTTAGGGGTTTGTAAAAAATAAATAAATTATTTTGTTAAAAAGCTATTTTTGTAAACAGCTGATTGGTGGATAGAAGATGATGTCAACTTTGGAATTTGGTATCTGGATTTGATTTGACATGTGGCAAGATGACATTATAATAATAAAATTAAAAAAATATCCCATTGCCATATGTCATGCCTCCTGTCCCTGCCGCTACCGCTACCGTGTGGACCGTGGCACCTACCGGGTCTCTTTGCCTCACTGTTGTTCGTTTCCAATTCGTTTGTCGACTTAATATCTGTGAAGGCCATGCGACCGCTGTCGGTTGTGATCATCTGGGAGCTCAGAAACAAAAGATCTGAAGGCTTCCTGTTGCTCCATCGATGCTGCGACATGACATTCGACACGACAATACGATGAGCAAATTGCAGCTGTTTCGACTCCTCGTCGGCCTCGGACAGTAGCAGCCCTTCCTTTCTCACGCTACCGAAACACCCTGCAATCGATCCAGCCGCATCCGACAGCCGAGCGCTCGACTGTCTGAAGCTATTTTCCACTCTAAATCCCGAGGACTCAGATTGTTCGCCCCCCGGATTCTCGACATTGACATTTTCTCTCTACACAAAAACTTGCAAGAGCTGAGGCGCCCTGTCATCGAGTTCCTTGGCTTCTTGATCGACATTCTCATCATGTCTATAGACCATCAATAAGTCCTAGGCCTCGACCCTACAGCCAGCAGACCAGGGTTATAAACTAGGATGAATTCTTGGTTTTTCCCTTCACACACCCAAGGTCGGTGTTGCCTCCCCCAACTATTGAAAGTCGTCGCTACCAATCCTTTTAGAAGTTTGGAGTACGCAATTGCTAACCAAGAAATATACCAGTGTGGTGAGAGTCGATTTCGATCGGTTGTTAGTTGGCGTATGATATAAATGTGTGTGAGGATAACTAAGGGTGGGTCTTGATCTGCTTCTTGTGATGTGATAACGCCTAGTGTTGTTGGCCCAAAGGACTATGCCGTCCATCTGTTCTCCAAATATCTTAGACTCATTCCTTCAACCTTTGCTTTGATCTAAAATTTTCCTGTAATTTCCTTGCATGAATCTACGCATGTTTGAGTTTGAGTTTGAGTTTGCGCCCTTGAATCTGCAGTTTCTCCTTGAAAAATGTTTCATCTTCCATGAATCTACGCATGTTTGAGTTTGAGTTTGCGCCATTCTTGCTCGGCTGCTACCACCATCAAATATCCTCATCATAACGAGTATCGGCGCTTCGACTGTAGCAGCTGCTTGGGTCCCAATGAATAGATTACGTGATTTAACTGCTCTGAATGAAGATTTTCTAAAAATCCCAACATCAAACTTCCTTCGCGAGAATATAAACCCTGATCTCTGGCAGGGATCGATGACTATGGCAGAAACCGGGTATGTCCCAGGCCTCGGAAATTGAGAGAGAATATCCATTTTTTTTGGCGTTGGGTATAGGTCTCGTTGGTACACAAACTACAATTTTAGTATTTGTGAAGATGGTTGGCATTTATCATTCAAAGAATAAAATATAAGGAAGGGGTTTCGAATTAACGGAGAGCGGACAGATCGATTCATGGCCACCAGCTTGAATTGTTTGATCCTGTAAATTTAATATGGCATGTTTAATCAAGTTTTCAGAACTTTCAACTGAATAATTAATATAAACAAAAGTTATCATCTGCAATGTCACTGCCTTGTTTTATAACTTTTAATTATATAAAATAACCGGCAATGTCACTGTCACTCTATCATCCGCAATGTCACTACCTTGTTTTATAACTTTTAATTATATAAAATAACTGGCAATGTCACTGTCACTCTCTTATTGTGATATAAGTGTAATTCATTATATTAAAAATGAATCACATTATTTATATTTAGGCATAAAAGTTATACATATATCTATATTATCCATATAGGTATATGGAGAAAGTATGTATATCAAAAATCACATACATATATGTAGAAAATATGTTTATGAAAAAATCACTACGGTTTAGGTTGTTTTGAATTATAAAAAAATATTTAACTAAAAAATATTTTTTTCCAATTTAAAATAATTAAATTTATTTTAAATTTAAATTATAAACTTATAATAAAATATAAATAAACTATTCTTACAACAATGAAATTAATTTATAGTCTTATAAGTTCTCATTTCCTATTTATGCTAGTCTATAAAAAAAACTTGCATATCTGTATAACATTATAAATTTATAATAAAATATAAATAAACTATTCTCACAACAATGATATTAATTTATAGTCTTATAAGCTATTATTTCTCATTTCCTATTTATGCTAGTCTATAAAGAAACTTGCATATTTTTATAACATAAGTCAAGAATATTAATAGAAGTTTGTAAGGAAGCTTGAATATGCTTGTTTTATGCTACATTGCAATAACCTATAACGTATTTAAATGGACATTTTTTAATTCATTTTTGTTTTAATTTCTTTCAAATCGTAATTATATTTGTTTTATCATATATTTTTATAGCAAAATTATCCTATTGCTATATATTTTCAATCTCTTCTTAGGAGGCAGGTACTAAGCAACTTTGTTGCTTATTCCACTTGTTTTTTCTTAATCATTTTCTTTTTTTGTCAAGATAAAAAATTAATAACTTCCTATTCAAAATTGAATCAAAGTTATATTGATCCATAACTAGTGTACAAGACTTTCTTCCAAGAGGTGGTCATTCCAACATCGTACAAAATATCATCTAAAAAAAATATAACCAGAAAACTTCATCAAGCTAGACAAAACAACAAAGCTTATAATTTGGTTTCATAAAACATAACCATAACCAATTTTTAACTAGAACATAACCGTTCTGTTGAGGCCTGGAAATTCGCAGGCGGCAATAGTAAGGGATTCTCAGCAATCAGCGTTCCCAACTAGCCCACTGACTGTTTGGTATAGGGAATCCGTCCGGTTTGCGGTCCAGCTACCGTAGGTCAAAGTAACAAACAAA
Organism: Pseudotsuga menziesii; assembly: GCA_001517045.1. Lineage (NCBI taxonomy): Eukaryota > Viridiplantae > Streptophyta > Pinopsida > Pinales > Pinaceae > Pseudotsuga > Pseudotsuga menziesii. The sequence continues at coordinate 173,180 of LPNX010182761.1, forward strand.
GGCTTTA
>LPNX010182761.1:178639-211006 GCA_001517045.1 Pseudotsuga menziesii
TCCTCCAGCTAAATCTACTATTTTACAATCAAGCTCATCAGCCTGAGAAAACTGAAGGAGATCAGGCTGGGTGTTAGGTGTGCTGCTAGCCTCTTCCGCTTGATAATTCCCTGGTTCTAGTTCCAGAAAGTAGTTTCCCAATATGGATTCAACTGGTACATTCTTTCCATCCAATTGAGTGACATTGTATTTCATATGAGGCTCTCTCAAAACCTTGATCTGATTAGGACTTCCTTTATATGGCAACCAAAGATGTGACCAATCTGTGGTGAAATACCCATTTAATTTGGCTGACCAATCTCTACTCAGGACCAAGCCGTACGCATCTGGTATGTCAGCCACTACAATGTTGATGACTTGGCACACTCTCTCATCGGACGCCAAGCGGATTAACACGTCTTCCATCTCGCCAACTACCTTGACGTCGGTTCTATCCAACTGCACCACCTTCCACGTGGTTGGCTTAGGCTGCCCATTTATTTTCTTGCAAACCGATATGGGCATGACATTGATCGACGCCCTTGAGTCCGCTAGACAATTGTGCACGTTATGATTAAAAATTTCAAAGGTTAAAAAGAAAGGTGGGTGTTTGGTTTTGGACTTACCACCAATGCTGGCTTCCCCAATTTCTTCTTCTTGCCGCGGCTGATTGTCAGTGGACAATTTTTCTTCTGATGTTTCCAGCGCTTTCAACAATCTTTCTTTCTGCTGAGGTATTTTGCACATTTCGAACAGCGGGACGTTTGCCTTTATCTTCTTTAAATCTTCAACGACGTCATATTCGATTAGTTGTCTAGTGGACTGGGGTTTATTAGCGCTTACATTTTCTTCGCTTGGCTCAGGTGGTGCTCTAAATTGCTTCGGATCCTGGCTGGTAATGGTAAATTCCGGAGTCTGATTAGCCACGGATTTGTCTTGAAACTTCTTTTTAATATTTCTTTGCAGCCTTCGAATCTTTGGGAGCAGAACACTTTCATCACTAACTTCCCATTTGCTCCTGGTGGTGACGTTAGCCTCCCTGACCTCTTTGCACCCCTGATTGTTTTCTTCTTCCGCATCTAGTACAGAGATGGAGCTCCATAAAGCCATAGTCTCTTCTTCCTGTTCTTCTGTAGATGTTGAAGAACCTTTTTCTTTCCTTTCATCCTCATCTTCTTCCGTCAATCTTGAATCCAGCATCTGATTCATGACCAATGTCATCGAATTTATCCATTGTGGACAGTTCTTTTCGGAATGGGGCTGTTGATGAAAAGTACAGAAATTATCCATTCCTATCTCTGTGAGGTTCATGGATGCAGTTTTCTGAGAGGGGGGAGGGGTCTGGTTGCTATCCTCCCTTTTCTTATAATATGGCCTAAAAAACTTTTGTGCTTCTTTTTCTTTCTCCAAATCTATGACCTTGTTAGACAGCTTCTGCACCATTTTGGCCATACCTTCGTAATCTGGTGTTTTCTCTTCTTTGGGCTTAGTAAACAGCAGCGTTCTCCTTTTCTCCCCTGACTGTTCAGGGTAATCTTCAATGCTCTCCCTTTCTGCTTCCACTACTTCTGCTTCTTCATAAGTTTCCGTCATAGTGGGTTTGGCCCTACCTTTTGCGAACATGGCCAGGTCAGGACCTAGAGCTGATGTATAATATTCGATTAGGACCTTTTCCGAAGGTTTATCTGCATCAGTGAAGTTTTTAAGATAGGCTGTAAACCTTTGTGTAAAACTGTGCACTTTTTCTTTCTTTTCTTTTTTTAAAGCACAAAGTCCTTTCATCAGGGCAGCATGCATCTTTTGGACTGCATACTTACTTCTAAACATTCTTTCGAAGGTGTTCCAATCTGGAATGGAATTGGTAGGCAAACCGAAATACCAAGAGGAAGCGGCTCCTTTAAGGGTGTGTGGGAAGAGTCTACAAACCACATCTTCATGCTCCCCTGCCCGTAATCCTTCTATAGCCAAATAAAAACTCTGCAAGTGGTCGTCTACCAATATCTTCTCATTGGGATCAAACTTAGGCAACAACTTTTCAAAGGCTTGAGGTAGGTCATGCAGAGGGGCGGTCAGATTCAGAGGTGATCTGGCTTTCCATGCAGGTGGGGGGTTTGGAGGATTAGGTGGCTGGTTTGCGTTAGCTACTGCCATTAGTCGAGGTGGAGAGTGCGGAGGTGAACCCCCTGAGGTGTGAATAGGAGAAGTGTAAGGAGTCTCAGGGCCTTCTTGATTCAAAGGTAGCTCTACTTCTTGTAAGGCAGTCTCTACCAGTTCTTGTCAGTCTCCAACCAACACCGAGTCTTCTCTTAGAGGACGGTCTTTCCTCTTGTACTCTCTTCTAGGCAATTCGGGAATGACAGGAAATCCTCCAATCTTCTTTAAGTATGCCCTGGTATGTCTTCTCAGATCGTTAACAATCTCGTTGCGGACAGGGTACATATATTCTCTTTCTTCTTCCTCCGGAATCGAATTGCATGGTCCACTACTACCAGAACTGTAACCAGCGGAATATTCTCGGGAAAATGGGTTTCCTCGGCCAGCCATGCACTGGCGGCCCTCCTTCTAGCGCCAAAACTGTTGAGGCCTGGAAATTCGCAGGCGGCAACAGTAAGGGATTCTCCCCAATCAGCGTTCCCAACTAGCCCGCTGACTGTTTGGGATAGGGAATCCGTCCGGTTTGCGGTCCGGCTACCGTAGGTCAAAGTAACAAACAAAGGCTTTACCGGTTGCGGCCCGGCCCACCGAGTTTTTTGTATTTTGAATTAAAGGAATGATATGCACGTGCCTAATTAAATGCAGACTGGTTTAAAAGCAGGGGCGGTCACAAAGTGATGCGCGGGTTCTTACCTCTCGTCTTATGCTCACAAGCAAACAAACCAGATACGAACAGAAATAACTAACTATCTAAATTATCCCTAGGGAGCGAGGCTATCATCTTAACTGAGCAATACAGAATCACATACGGTAAGAAAAATCACAGATAGCTGATACTTTTTCCACAGCACATGAAGACTACAAATATTCGAATAACCAGTTAGCCGATCATTCTATAACAACAAATATTACTCATAGTGCAAATGTATCCCAGAAAAGACTGCAAGATAATTAACAAGAACTTAGGTTCGAACATCAAATATCCTTACAGCGCATGCAATACAGCTGAACACGAAATAGTTCTCCTTCAGCATTATTCATTGAATAGCATTGGTACATTTCACTTCTTTGCTCTTTCCAGCAGGCAAAATTGCAGTTCACTTCGCAAAACGAAATAGTTCCTCTTACAAGTCAACAATTACAAAATTTTCTAAGGGGAAAAAGCCCATGTTTCATCGAGCTTCCCCTTATTTAAACTACCACTGATCCCTTCTCCGTTCCCTCAACGCGTCTCTTCCTTGTCCTTGACGATTCAGTTTCTTTCCTGGTCGTTTCACCTTCTCCATCATTTCCACAGGCGTTTATTTTCTGACAGTAACCGCAGAAAAGAAAATGTCCCGACGGCGCCTCGGTCATTCGTTCTCGTTGTCCTTTCCGGCGCGATGCTCTGCTTCAGCGATTCATGAGATGATCTCTGCAGACAAACTTGGTGCATTATCCATTGAATTTAGACATTAGGCATCCGTAATTTAAAAAAAAAATAATGATATATTCACAACGAGCTATCCTAGTTCATCCGGGTGAGGAAATGAGGAAGCTCGGAACGGCACCGAAAGGGTAAACCGGCGGTCGGGCAGCTCTTAGATCGGATGAGACAAGGTTCTTACACCGATTGGAAGAAGGCTCCAGGAGCCGCAACGGCGGAGGAGTGCCAAAAGAGGGGAGTGGAAACACGGGCGTCGTAGGTGATCGGGTGGTGGCGGGAAGTGGGTCGGAAACTGGAAGGTTCGGTCACCCGCAACGGCGGACGGGACGCGAGTCGGTGGCGGGCGACGAGGTAAAGGAAAGGTTCGGGTGGCAGTCAATAAGTCGGACGTTGCGGGTGACAAGCGGATCGGGGATCAACTCCTACCCTCTGGCCGCAACGGCGGGCGAACCAAAAACTACAGCCAGCGCCTTATATAGCGAATCGGGCGTCGGGTGAAACCTCAGTCGGGTGGAAGGTTTGGTCAGGGAGCCGCAACGGCGGGTGATGTGAGGTTCAGAAACTTCAGAAAGAGGCCCGATCCAAAGAGACGAACTAACAGCGCTAAGGCTCAAAGGAGGCCAAAAACCAAAAAATCGCTAAAGTAAACCTTCACACTCTTAAAAGTGTTAAAACCCGATCTCACTACTCCCATTGAACCGAACGCAACCAGCCAACAAGACGGAAACGCTCAACTTCAAAGCAAAGAAACTCAAAGACGCCAAAAATTCACCCTTAGATTCAAATCAATCAAGATAAGGAGGGGTCCCAGAATTGAAGTGAAAAACTGAAGTCGGGGAAAAGGTTGCGGCAGCAACACGTTCCTATAGAAAGCTATGGCAAGAAAAAAGAACAAAACACTACTAAAAGAGAGTAATCACTCCTTTGTTTATACAAGTGTTGATCAACCATTTTCTAGAAAAAGAAAAAGAAGTATATACATAACTAATTAAATTGTTTTTTGCTTTATTATTGATTTGGTATATTAATATTTAAATATACATTATAACTTTTTTGTTTTATAAAAGAATTTGTATTTATTAAATATATATCTTAAACAATTTAAAAGTAATATATTATTTTTTTATAAAAAATATAATAACTAATTAAATTGTTTTTTGCTTTATTATTGATTTGGTATATTAATATTTAAATATACATTATAACTTTTTTGTTTTATAAAAGAATTTGTATTTATTAAATATATATCTTAAACAATTTAAAAGTAATATATTATTTTTTTATAAAAAATATAATAACTAATTAAATTGTTTTTTGCTTTATTATTGATTTGGTATATTAATATTTAAATATACATTATAACTTTTTTGTTTTATAAAAGAATTTGTATTTATTAAATATATATCTTAAACAATTTAAAAGTAATATATTATTTTTTTATAAAAAATATAATAATCTAATTTTAAAATTATTTATTAAAATATATATATTCTTAAATTCACTTAACAAATTAATATATATTTAAAAAAATCATATATAAAAAAATTTAATTATAATTTATTGTATTCTATCACATATCCACCCACATCCCTATCATACATTTTTATTGCCTATCATACTCTTTTATTAAAAGACCATATCATAGACACAAAATTATATATTGGACCTATTTGAGCCCCCCAAAAAATCTATTTAAAATAGACATATTTGAACGGTATCTAACATGATTTTCAAAATTAACCTGAAATATAATTTTCTTTTATATTTTATATTTAATTATGTATGACACAACCATCTGTCCCATTAATGGGTAACTATTGGAAAATCATCTTTGATAACCAAACAATCAATGAATAATCACATTTTCATTATTAAATTAATAACATGTTTTTCTTTAAACTTTATTAAACATGGGAATTTTATCTCAGTAATGGAAGTAAACATAGTTTGATGCAAAAGGTGAAGACTATATTCCCTCCTTGGCCAGGACTAAAAAGAAAATATAAGCAGAAATCCTTATGCACATCAATGAACTCCAATATTATTTCTATCATCCATTATTACGCAATGCAAAGTTCTCACTTTAAAGACGGATCTAAACCCTACACGGCCAAGTTTGTTCTCTGCACTAAAATTGGATGTAGTATTTGAAAATGCGATCAACATTCTGCACAACATCTCCTTCATCACTTCAACCTAATCTAACCTAGGAAGAAAGTTCCAAGAAGCCGATTTATTTTGATGTAAATAAATAGGTTAGCAACTTAGGTCCTAGATGAATTGTTCACCCTTAACCTCTTAGTCCATGCAATCGAGGAGATATACCAAAATACTAATACCCCTGCCACAAAAATAGGGAGAATATGAGCTCGAATCCCTATTCACACCAATTGGTGAGCGATAAATAACTCCAAGAATTCCCCATTGCCAAAATTTTGGGGCTATGAGAAGGCTAGAGTCAAACAAAAATTCATGGGAGAAATTAAACTATTTTCCATCAACCTCCTAAATATGTATAGGCTAACCATCCTCCCATAATTAAAAAAAAAAAATCCCCGAAAGATAAAATAGGATAAAAGTGTTATTATACAACAAAAAAAATTACCTAACCGAAAGTTGGAACCCCTTAAATTTTGCTACTAAAAATTTCCTTGCATGTTTTCATTTTTACAGAAGATGAAATAGAAAATAACTATGCTTAAGGTAGCCTATTTCGTTTTTTTTAATAATCTTGAAAAGGAATAAAACTATGCTCAAGGGCGGCTTTACTTTTTAACGATCTTGAAACAAAAGTAAACTATGCTCAAAATTCGATTTTATTTTTTAATGAGCTTGAAACAAAAAATAAACTATGGTCAAAGATATCTATTTCATTTTTTAGCGATCTTGAAACAAAATAGGAACTATGCTTGCAAACATCTGTTTCATTTTTAACGAACTTGAGACATAATGGGAACTTTGCTCGCGGGTTCCTGTTTCATTTTTGAACAAGCTCGACACATAATGGTAACTATGCTCGCGGACATCTGTTTCATTTTTTAACAAGATTGACACATAATGGGAATTATGCTCGCCTTCAATTCTTACCCAACATGATGTCCATAGGTTGGTAGGTTCCCCCCTTACATTAGAAGCTAGTGAGTTAACTCTAGTCTGATGTTCAGAGACTAGAGACATGCCCCCTAAGCTTCCCCATGATGGGAAGAAGCTACCGTGTTATCACTCTAGGAAACTCCTCTAGGTTGTAGCTCGACAATGCCTGGTAACTTAACTGTTTTTATGGTTTTTGTAAATGGATCAAGTCAAATGACCTAAAGGACCTTACACGCTCAAGACATGCACAAAAATCAATCAAAAGATAAGGCTTCTAACTACCAATGTTCAGAGGTTTGATAATAGGGTGAAAAGATGGATAACTTACTATGCTGGCAGATTTATATATAAAGCAATTACATATAAATGGCTTATCACAACAATGAAAAGTACTTGTAATTCAACTAATCAACATACAGATAGGGTGACAGCTATCGGATATTAAATAACATAAATAAACCTGAATCAGACATTCAAGCACAAGCACAGAACAAAAAAGATATGGAAGATTAACATATGATAGCAAAAGAGTTTATATTAGATGATGAATAACATGAGAAGCTTGATAATAATAATGGTCTAAAGGTCCCTGACGTCAAACCCTTGCTTCAAAATAAGTCTTAGGCTTTATAGCCTTTGCAAAAATATTTAGATCCTGAAAAGTTGGATCTGATTTACTAAAAATAGATAAAATAAATGTTTGCTACAAAATTAGGTCAAAAACCCTAATTTAAGTACTAGTCTATCTAACTCTAACACTTGTTCACTCATTGAACTCTTTAATAACTGCAGTGATTATGATCCGGATATAGGTGTGAACGAAATGAAAGAACATACACAGAGTCATAATAATAGACATTTTGCAAAGATAACAAAGATATAGTAAACACATATTCTATTAAATGGCGGAAATAGAACAGACTGTAATACAATTGCTAGAATGGTGGTAGCTATCTCTGAGAAGAGATGTGGCTGCTACGCTCATTCGTGCTAAGCTAAATACAAAATGAGGCCAAAGGGGCCTATTTATAATAAGAATGATGTGAGAACCCCAAAAGTCCCAAAACGTAACCCTAAAAGATGAACCGTCATAAAGTTTGCGGCCCCAAGGTGGTAAGTTGAACAGTCAACTTCCCGGGGTCATAACTTTTGCATACGATCTCCGATTTGGGCGTTCGATAGCTCGTTGGAAAGGTATATCTAAGCTTTACAACTTTTGTTTATCCAAATGCATGCCGATAGTATCAATTTGGCCCCAAATCTCCAAAAAACATCGTTTAAGGCCTCAAAACGGCCCCAAAAGTTTAGGACTCGAAAAACTACAGAAAAATAACTAGGAAACTGCGACAATGGACAATTGTTTTGAGCCAGTGGAATAGGTGGGTGGCCACCGATCTCTATCTGGATCAATCCTCCCTCCTTAGGAAGCAATGGTCTTCATTGCGTCGAATCCCGTATCATATCTCGAACTGTGTGTTGAGTTGATCTCCTGGTGCGACATTTGTTGAAGTGAAGAGGCTGCTTTTCTTTGGCATCCTGAGAGGGCTGTAATTGTTGTCTGGATAATTTGTTTCTGGATAAGCACCTTGAATGCATGGCCTTGCATTGTAGAGGTACTTGGATAGATGAGGAAACAATGGCTCTGTCTTCTTCTTGTGTCTGATGAGCAGAGACACCCTGTGTAGATGGTGTGGAGGTCTCTGTGATCTTATGTTCTCCTTCAGACACATTTGTGAAGAGGAATAATTTTTTGGTGTGGGAGCTTATCTTCCTACCCTACGAGACTTTGTTAGGTGCAACTGTCTCTGGGATCCGGTAGAGTTGTCCTCCCAAAATGACAATGACACTGCGAGGCCGTGACTCATATACAGCATGACGCTTCCACATATATGGTTGTCCTAAAAGAACATCACAGACTTCAAGTGGGGCCACATCACATAGTACCTCGTCTTGGAAAGGCTTGATTCCATATGGTAGGAGGCATTGTTGAGTAATGCGGATACCACGTCCCTGGCTTAGCCAACCGATTTTGTAAGGTTGCGGGTGTGGTGTTGTTGGAAGCTCCAATCTCTTGACGACTTCTGCTGAGATCAGGTATTTTGGCTGTCGTTATCAACAACAAAATGTAGAGGCATTCCCTTCACCCACATCTGTGAGTGGAATAGGCGCTCCTCTGCCTCTGACTCTTCAGGATCCTCTAGTTGAATCTGTGTGGTAGCAACAGTGGCAGTGGGGTCTGCATCAATGATCTTCCTCCCATTGTCTGCGGTTGTGGCATTGGGTTCTGAATCAGAATCAGGATCTGATTTTGAAGATTTGATCTCAGCCACTAATGACTTCTTTGAGCGACATTCATCAGTGTTGTGCCAAGGGCTTTTATGAAATTCACACCACTTACCAGTGTCCTTCTTTGTCTTTCGATCTCCCTTCTTTGCTTGTGGCGGGGACTGGTTGTCATTTTCTTTTGCGGTGTTTTGCGGGCTAGGGTTTCCCTTGCCTTGCTTCTGTGGTGGGTTCGCAGGTCCAGAGTCTCGCTTGTTCTTTTGTCGAAATTTCTCCTCAATTTTGATAGCATACCAATAGGCGGATCCAAGTGAAGAGATGTCGAGGAATTCCATCTCAGTTCGGATGTACCGATGTAGACCACTGCGATATTTCAGGATTAGGTGCCGCTCAGAGTCTTTGATACCCAGCTTTGTCCGCAGGGTATGAAATTTGTTGGTGTACTCCGACACCGTCTGGTCCCTTTCTTGACGCAGAATGGTCCATTTTGTGTACTGGTCATCATAGTTTCCCACAAGGTAATATTGTTCCTTGACGCCATCTATGAAAGAGGCCCAAGTGGGAATTGTTTCAAACATTTCAGACTCGTCTGATAAGTTTTGCTCACAATAATTACCCCACCAATTTTGGACATGGGGGACTGCCTTAAGGAGCGCAAAGGTGATCTTTTCTCTGTCGAAAAAATTGTGAACAGAGAAATACCCTTCTAGAACATTCACCCAATTATCTAGGGCATCTGCATCAATATTGCCTTCAAATAAAGGAATATCAAAGTTAACTTGCACCTTAAAGGGAGTTGCATCCCTAAACCGACTGCTCGTTGAAGATGCACTGGCTGCGACCGGCATTCGCCGAAGGATTTAGGCGAAACTATCCATCATCTCGTTCCTCTGTCGCTCGAGGGCTTCCTTGAGCAACGACTTGATAGGATCTCCTGCTCCGTCATCTCTCTTTTCTTCCGCCATGGGAGGTCATTTGGGACGGCGAGAATGATCAAGTGAAACTAGTTCGAGACCAAACTCTCTGTACTCGGACCTCGTCGGGGACATGCACCGAGAAACAATCAAAGAGCAGATTGCTCTGATACCACTGATCCGGATTTAGGCATGAACGAAATGAAAGAACATATACAGAGTCATAATAATAGACATTTTGCAAAGATAACAAAGATACAGTAAACGCATATTCTATTAAATGGCGAAAATAGAACAGACTATAATACAATTGCTAGAATGGTGGTAGCTATCTCTTAGAAGAGATGTGGCTGCTACACTCATTCGTGCCAAGATGAATAGAAAATGAGGCCAAAGGGGCCTATTTATAATAAGAATGATGTGAGAACCCCAAAACTCCCAAAACGTAACCCTAGAAGATGAACCGTCATAAAGTTTGTGGCCCCGAGGTGGTAAGTTGAACAGTCAACTTCCCGGGGTCATAACTTTTGCATACGATCTCTGATTTGGGCGTTCGATAGCTCGTTGGAAAGGTCTATCTAAGATTTACAACTTTTGGTTGGCCAAATGCATGCCAATGGCAACCATTTGGCCTCGAATCTCCAAAAAACGTCGTTTAAGGCCTCAAAACGACCCCAAAAGTTTAGGACTCAAAAAACTGCAGAAAATAACTAGGAAACTGCCACAATGGACAATTGTTTTGAACCAGTGGAATAGGTGGGTGGCCACCGATCTCCATCTGGATCAGATTACTGAAGTAGAGCTGTAACCTGTTAATTGATAAATAAGCCACGGTTGGTCAAAAACAGGTAGGGTTTGTGACCCATTTCTCCTTGATCGCACCCTCAAAACTGGAACAAACCCCCTCCACTAGTGCTTTTCATTAATTTTCAGCTTTATAATTCATCCATGAGGTAGTTGTATCCGCTAAAACTAGTTCCGTGTGTCAAAATATCTTTCTGCACCATTTTTTGCTTTCGGTGGTTAAGGAAGCAGAATCCTGGGTCTGTTAGCTGCCAAAAGCTCTACTTTCGGTGGCTAATGAACCACTACTGCGTCGACCTAAGCCATCAAAAGCTCTGTTTTTGCAAAATTTTAATCATCCTTCCGATCATCCCTTTTCAGCTTTTCTCCTGTTCTTTTGGTATTTCTTCAACCTGCATAGGGTTTGACAAAGTAGCAACATCATGAGTAGCCTCAAGACCTTGCAAGCTTACTACTGCCTCTGCTAGGGTTTTTAGTGCAAGATGAGCTTGACGGCTAGTGTTTAAGTTTTTCTTCTGCAACCTCATTAATCTGATCGTTTAACCCAAAAAATCCCTCACTCAGCTCTACATGGCCTACACCACCCAAGGACACCCATTCATGACCCTCATAACACCCCATTAGACCCCCACACCCTAAAAAAAGCTTAAAAATGAGTAAACGGGCTTAAAACCCCCAAAAAGGAGCCTAAATAACTCTCCTAGGGGCTTTAGCCCCTTCTTCTCTAACTTTAGCTCCTTTTAGGGTTTTAGGCTCCTTTGAGGGGTTTTAGCCCCTTTTTGAAAATTTGTTAACCCAAAAAATCCCTCACTCAGCTCTGCATGGCCTACACCACCCAAGGACACCCATTCACGACCCTCGTAACACCCCATTAGACCCCCACACCCTCAAAAAGGCTTAAAAATGAGTAAAAGGAATTAAAAACCCCAAGAAGGAGCCTAAATAACTCTCCTAAGGGCTAAAGCCTCCAAAAAGGGGCTAAAACCCCTCATAGGAGTCTAAAACCCTAAAATGAGCTAAAGTTAGGGCGGAAGGGGCTAAAATCCCAAAAAAGGGGCTAAAGCCCTGACCAAGGGCTTAAAACCCTAAAAGTCCCCAAAAAAGCTATAAAAGGAGGGGTGGGGGTCACTCTCAAAAAAATCCTCTCTTGCATACTGTTATGCTGCCTGTGGATGCCTTGAGACTCTTTGCCTCGCAAGCCACCCACATCCCCCTCTCTTCCACTCATCTTCCCCATTGAGCCATAGCTCCTCCATTGCTGAGTGAGATAGGGAGGTGCTTCTTCCAGCCAGTGCATGGTGGCCCATTTCACCAAAGGAGAGGTATAATCTAGTTTTATTTATGTGTTTGCTTTTCTAGTTTAGTTGTTTTCTGACCATTATTTGTTTGCAGGTTTGATCTCTAATGTTTTTGCAGGTTTATTATTTCTAATAGTTGTTTCTAGGTAGCCAAGGCGAAGCCCTAACCTTGTTTGCAAAGGGGCTCATATCCATTTTCTTTCTGTCATTTGCTTTCCTTTTTGTGCAGTTTCTTTTCTGCATTTTCCACATGCAGGAACCTACCCTTCCATCCTATAGACGGAAGGGAGCCATTCTTTCCCCTGTAGCAAGAATAAATCCCTGCTACATAACTGGCAACCATACCAGGTCAATCCCATAGGATCCCTGGTTTAGTTTTTTGAAATTTCAAGTTTTTTTAGTTTATGCCCTAGTTTTTAAAATTTCTTGTCAGATCTAGGTTAAATCTTGTTTAAATTCAATTTTTATTATTACCGAAGCCTCTGCAAGGAAAATCTGAGTTTGTCTGGCCACAGTACAGGTTACTATCAGCTGGATCTGACTTAGGATCAGAAAAACCCCAAATCCAGGGCAGGTCACACTTATCGGGCCTAAACAAGGGATGAGATCGCTCTTTTAGGCCTCATAGGCGTGACCAAGTCACCCTTTTCCCCTCGAAAGGTGCGACTTCACTCAGAAAGGAAAACCTCTTCTGTCTGTGAAATTTGTGCGACCCCCTCACCTGTTTCTGGAAAAATTTTGCGACCCCCTCGCTAAATTTAACCTGAAACATACGGTTTGTCAATCAGTAGTTAATTTTCAGTTTATTAGGGGCTGTCAGTGTGGCTTAGCTGCCTCTGTCCAGCACAGTAGTTCCATTTATGTTTCTATTTTAATTAACTGCAATTTCATGTACAAACAAAGTGTAAATTCAAAACAATTTTTAATGGCTTAATGAATGTAGCTTAACTAAAATTGACATAAAATTAACAGTCTTTCTTACCCTTCCTCCTCTACCCAGTCATCACCCTTTGGGGTATTCTGGGATACGATGAAAGGAACAACTCATATAGTCATAGGCCTTTCACTGAATATTGTTCTAAACCATTAAAAACGGATGACCTAGAAGGTAGAGGGGGTAGAGAAGGAGGGATTCTCACGGTGCTAAGCGTCCTCCCTGTTGACCAACCTTGCATCCAAGAGGTGACTTGTGGATCTACATATGGGATTAGTCCCATTGTGTTGAGATCCCAACACCTTCTCTTGGTCAAAGAAGAATATAGGTGTAAGGTAGTCACCTAGTTAGGCTGTCACATTCAGGGTAAAAAATTGTATTTGTTTACAAATTTCTATTTATTTACTACTTGTACACACAATGATATGAACTCTATGACATATTCATAAACCACTTGCAGCCACCTGATAACAGAAAGATAGAAAAACATATACACCATACCACATAATCAACCCAACTCAGTTCATGGCGCTGAGAGAGCCCTTAAAATTTATCAATTTACACTAGGTTAAAAAAATCTGCAGTCTTTGAGGACATAAGTCCCTGACTGCTTTAACCATGGGAAGAACTTGGGCTCATCCTAGAAACTAATTGTGAGGAGTACCATAGGAACACCAAAGTAGCTGGCCGATGAGAGGAATTGCCAAGTGAAACGGGCAATGACCCCCACCGATTAAGTAGAAACTCCCGTGAGGAAAAAGCCAAACGTTGTCTTCTAGCAGTCTTGGTGGCCGAGTGACCACCTACAGCCAATAGGAAGCCATTAAAACTGGGGTCCAAAAATCATTCCCACCAGTTTGATAAACATCTAACAAAATTGATCCCCCATGCTCCTCCTCACGCCTAAGAGGGGAACCACCACAATTTGGAACACTGAATCGACACCGTCAAGACCATTCTTGATGATTTCCCACACCATCAGAATGCCACATAGACTCTGATTCAGATTCAAACCCATATCAGCCTGAACTAGATTTGCATACTGCACCATTAAGCCCCATGGCTGGTGCCAACCCAGATCCATTTTTCGGCATAACCATAGCTAGTGGACCCATATCCACACCACAAATTATCACCAACAACCCTGAAGGTGGCCCCAGCACGGTCATGCAAACTGTCATTAGTCAGTTGCCACCACCCATAGTAACCACTCAAGCTATCCCACTTGCAACACTTGCGGGCAGTGGACCTTCCATATACACTGCCCTTCCTATCATACAGGGAGGCAGTGTCCCTTCCATATGCACTGCCCCTCTTGTCACACATGGGGGCAGTGGCCTATCCATCCACACTGCCCCGCACACCACACTTGGGGGCATTGGCCCATCTATAATGGCACCACCAGCACCCCCAACTATGCAGGTACATTATGCTCCTACAAACCCCACCACCATACCTCTCCCATCTCACATCAACCTGGGGTCAAATCTGCATTTCATGGCTCGTCTTAACTTGCCTGATTTGGCTCGATTGACAAACGACCCCATTCGCCATCACGATTTTTGGCCTCCCATGCCAACCAAGCTGCCATCATACATTCCCAAGTTTGAAGGCAAGGCAGGGGAATGTTCCAAATACCACATTATGACATTCCATCTATGGTGCTCTTCCAATAACATCGTAGACGATTCCATCAAGCTAACGCTATTCCAATGCACCCTTACAGGTGCTGCGACCAAATGATACATTGAGCTACCACAGGCCAAGTACTCAGATTTCAACTCCCTAGCTTTCATGGTCCTGCAGTATTTCCAAGTCCCCATCAGATATGACGAAGGGGTTGAGATCATGTTATCCTGCCGCTAGAGCACTACGACACATATAACCAACCACATCCATGAGTGGCAGCAACGTCGTAGTTTATGTAAAATCGATCTTGACAACAGGATCTTCTTGGATTGATTTCTAAAAACCTTACTCCCACCCATAGCAAAGGATGTCACATCTGAACGTCCCCAATCCGAAGAAGAGGCCATACTGAAAGCCCAATAGTCTGACCTGATCTACACTCAGTTTGGATACCTGTACACCATCATTCCAGACGCTCCTCGTCTGGGTACCTCCTACCAGGATGCATTGGGGGCATCCCATGCTGTAGATGGCATCATAGGCTCGGTCTCCCAATAGCCATAGCACCGTCTGACACCACCTGTAGCTCCAACACAACCAAGCAATATTACTAGTGTTGCTTACAAGAACCAAACTTCGGACTATGCAAGAATGATGTCCCAGTCTGGAGCAACAACTTCCTGCACACAACCTGCACCACCGCAACAGGCTCAGGCCATGGCTTGGCCAACACAGCAGTACGTGGAGAAAATTCCCATATTTATGGCACCGCCAACCCCACAAATCTACTATGCACCACCAGTACAACCAGTTCAAGCCACTGCCCACGCTCCACCCGCTCCGTTGGGACAAGTGTTCGCACAACAAAGCTGTCCCAACTAGCCTGTCCCCAAAAATTAATAAGGGAAAGCTAGAAATAATCGGCCCTGGAACCAAGCCAATAACCAACCGTAGGGAGGCGGTCAACAACCAAATGCTCCCAACAATGCCGCCGTAAACCTACTCACCCAAAACCCCCCATGACCAAATGCACTAAGATGCAATGCCCTGTTACACATAAACCAACTGTGCACACTCTGTGAGGTCTACGGGCACTACACATTTGAGTGTCCCCTCATGGGTCATGCTAAGTAGGCCATTCAAAACGAGGCCCAACATGCCACCAACATGACAAACCAATCCCAACCCAACCTGGCACCACAAGGACCTCCTCCTATGGTGCTTCAAAACCCATTACCAGTCTAAGGGTTGGTGGCAACCGCACCCCCTCCCCAAGACAATCCCAACGCTCCAGGGGCACCTCCCACAGCCGAAACAGGTGTCCACCACCTGCTAGCCATGACAACTGAAGAGGTCAACCTGCAAACCAGACGGAATCAGTACAGAACCACCATCGAACCCGCTGACACATCAGCAACATCTACGTCCAAATCGATCAATGCACCTCTTCAGTCACCCCCTTTCCCCCGCCCCCTCATATGCTGAGTGGCTAATAATTCCACGACTAGAGCTGCAGTCAGCTATAGCATTGTGGATGATTTCTTCCAAACACCAACGGTCATGTCCACTCTTGAGGTACTCAAAACATGCCCAACAAAGCGGAAAGCGTTACTAGCTGCCCTATTAGAATATTTAGACACTTAGGAGTTAGTTAAGATCAACTTGTGTAATATATCCGTTAGGTAAAAGTGTGTTTCTTTAGTATGCATTAGTATGCATTTGTAAATATTCTAATCCGATGGTCACGATATGTTCTAGACATAGAGTGATCCAATGTTTCAACTTCTCTTAGATCATACCTACCATTGATTTGTGGCTTAACACCTGATTGGTCTATGATCTCTATTTAAAGAGCATAAAGGGTCCTTGGCTAGTTGATTGATTATGAGAAGCTCATATGTAACTTTCTTTCTTTTGCATAATAAATTGCTCCAAGTAGCTATTTGGATGGGGCCGTGGACTGTTTCCCTCTCGAGGGTTTTAACCACATGACAAACATCGGTGTGTTGATCTGTGATATATTTGTGTGAAGTGGTTGCTGAAGGTGTTTGGTCTTTTGGAAGTACCCTGTGTACCCAAAGATGGTATCAAAGCGTTTATGAAGAGCCGCTTTTGGTTTTGATCAAGATTTGGAACCAATGTTGCCGAAAATTTGAAATGGTTTATGGTTCTGGATTTTTTGTGCATTTTTGGCCTATGGGAGTTGTTCCATTGCGTCCAGAGTGTTGTTTCCATTTGAAAACAGTTTTCGTTTCATCGAAAACCATTTTTGTTTGTTCCAGAAACACCCATTTCAGCAAATATTAAGGTATAAAGTTATAGTGACGGATTTGTTTTATTTTTTTAATCTCTCATATTTTATCATTATTTGATTTTTTTATTATTAGATATTTTTTGTTTTAGTCTCGAACTATTGACTTCCCTGGCTGTGTATGCTTTTTGCTGTGCACTTTGCGTGATCGCGTCGAATCAGAAACAGTGAGGGAAACTTTTTTTCTTGTCTTTTCAGCTACGTATGCTCTTTGGCATGCACCTTGTGCAATCACGGCAAATCAGTAACAGCGAGAAAACTTCAAAACGTAGAATTTTCGGGTAAGCTAACCAAGATCTAACCCCATTGTGTGGAAAAAGTTTTTTGTTTTTGTTTTTGTTTTTCATTTTTTTGTGATTTGCAGGAGAAAAAGGCAAGCATAGAGAACGAGAAAGAAGAGTAAAAAAAAAACCCTTTCTCTTTCCATACTTTTACGTACCTTTTAAACTTAGCTCACTTGGTCCAAATTTGCTTTGCTCCTTGATAAGTCTTGAGTTTAAGTCTACTCAAGCTACTTTTTAGTGCATATAATGTCTTTTTTCAAATTACTTTATTGTAAAAGTGTATCTCACATAAATAAAATAAAATAAAAATGAGTCACTTAAGTCTTTAATTTATTGCCGCACTATTTAAAAGTCACATTATTGTAAAAGTGAACATCACTTATTCTATAAAAGTGATTCACTTCAAAGCAACTTTATTGTAAAAGTGATTATCAAAGATTGATCTTGGGAAGAGGGGGATTATTTTTTTTTTAGTTGGTCAAGTTAATATCTTCCACGTCACTATTGGGGACATATTCAACATTTTATTTGATCAAGCATAACTTCATCATCCAGAATCAATTTTCAGTGCCGTTTTTTTTTAAAACTGCATATTTTTTTGAGCTCTTTGCATTCAGACAGTTAGTTTCTATTATTTCAACCATTAGTTTACAGTATGGCCACCCCTTATGATATTATACTTACAAGTTCTAACTATTTCTCATGGAAATCTCGTATAGAAGATGTTCTACGAAGTAGGAGACTTTTCAGGATAACCTCAGGGAAAAAAACAGAACCCACTGATGATGATAAGAAAATTAAATGGGCAAATAGATGTGATGAAGCTCGTGGATTTATTGGGATGTCAATCTCTATTGATTTGCGTTTCCACATATCTAAAATTGATGAACTTGATAAAGCTTGGGAAAAGTTGGAATCTGTGTTTCATAAACACAATGAAATTCGAGGTCATCAACTTGAGAATGAGTTGATTTCCTTGAATATAAATTATTTTTCATGCATTCAAGACTATTTATCTAAGTATAAAACTCTTAGAGTATTATGTGCAGAATGCAAGATTAAGAAAGAAGACAAACAATGTATTTATCATATTCTTTCCAAACTTGGACCTGCATATTCTGTTTTTGTATCTACATTCTACTCCATCAAAGAATCCTTGACTACAACTAGCTATCAAGAGCCTAGTATTGAATCCTTTTGTGATTCCTTAATTAGAGGGCAAGATAAGCTCATTCATCTTGGAATAATTAATAATGCAGATACATCTAGGAAAGCCTTATTGTCCCAACAGAAATAAAAGTCTAAGCCTCCCAATAAACAAAATTTTCGCAACAATAAGCCAAACAACAAGGGTCCTAAACCCTCTCAGTCAGCTCCTTCTTTAAAAAATGACAAAGGATCTAAGCAAAAAGGAAAGAAGACTGAGCATCATTGCAATTTTTGTGGGAAAGATAATCATGATGAATCTAAGTGTTTTAAGAAGATGACAGCCTTGGAAGCAGCAATGAAGAAGCACCACATCAGCCTAGATTCATCTTCAGAATCTAACTCTCATGGACATGCACTTTGTGCTTCTGGTTACTCTTATACTACATCTTCTTCTTCTACTTCAATTGAATGGCTCATTGATTCTAAAGCATCTTATCATATGGTTAAGGATAAAGCCATCTTTCCTACTATGCATGAATGTAACACCAAACAAATATTTGTTGTTGATGATAGATCTCTAAGTGTTGTAGGATCTGGAACAGTTCCAGTAGAAAATGGTCATTTTAGTGATGTACTATGTGTTCCAAAAATTTCCTGCAATTTGTTATCAGTCTATCAAATTACTCATTCAGGTGAAGGTAAAATTGTGACGTTTACACCTCACCAAGTTGTAATCAAGGATTTTAAAAATCCTCAAAATATCCTTGCTACTGGAACTGTTGATGATATTACCAGGTTGTACAAATTTAACAACTATTGGTCATCACCTTTTCCTTCAGTTTTTGTTGCTCATAGTGATAACTTAAGCAAACTTTGGCATGAGCGATTTGGTCGCTGGTCTTCCGCTGGTATCTTGCAAGGATGGTGTTTGTTTCAGTTGTTTATTCGAAAAAAAAATCATCAGGACAATTTTGACAAACGTGCCTCTTGGCACGCCTCGGTTCCCTTGGAGCTTGTGCATAGTGACTTGTGTGGCCCTCTTCCATCTACTTTTTTTTCTGGTTTCAAATATTTCTTAACCTTCATTGATGACTACTCCAGACGCACTTGGGTTTACTTCCTAAAACTTAAGAGTGAAGTATTTAACATGTTCTTGGCCTACAAGGCCCTTGTTGAAAAACAATCTGGTCATCAAATTATTAAGTTAAGATTTGACAATGGAGGATAATATGTTAACAACAAGTTCACTACTTTTTGCATTGAACAAGGAATCCAACAACAACACACTGTTCCATATATACCACAACAAAATGGTGTAGCTGAACGGAAGAACCATACTTTAAAAGAAATGGCTAATTGTATGATCAAATCTAAAGGACTAAGTCTTCTGAGGCCATAAATTCTGCAAATTACATAGTTAATCGCACACCCACTAAATTTTTATAGGGTATAACACCGAAAGAAGCATGGAGTAAAATTAAACTAGATGTAAGTCACTTTTGTGTGTTTGGTTGTGAAGCATGGACTCACATTCTGGATGAAAAACAGAAAGCAATGCAGCCTAAAAGTGAAAAGTGCATATTTTTTTGATATTCTGAAGATGTAAAAGTTTATATACTTCTTCATCCACATTCTCATGATATAATCATTAGAATATATGTTAAATTTGATGAAAATCTCTTGGCCTATGAGCCTAACTTGGTGGGTGTGCCATCTTTGTCCTGCGAGCCTGATTCGACGATTGTGCCTTCTTCTTCTTCTTCTTCTTCTTCTAGCTTCCTTGACAGGTTTCCAAGTCCAGTTTCTGATGATGACAGTGAGGATGAAAATCCACCTTTGCCTGCTCATGTTCCTCCAATTGCACCAGCACCAATACTTCCTCGATGGGTCCATTCAACATGTGAAGCAGCTGGTGATCTTGCTGGTGATCCTAGAGATCAACGTCGAACAAGTTCTCAGTTTTAGCGAGCCTCTTCTATTTTGGCTCAAGTTTTTGAGAATCATGATCCATAAACTTTTGCAGAAGCTTCAGGAAATCCAGATTGGGATGCAGCTATGGATGAATAATATCATTTCTTAATGGCGAACGATACTTGGGATCTTATTTCTCTTCCAAAAGGAAGAAAACTTGTCAGATGTAAATGGGTCTATAGAACTAAGTATGCATCATATGGAAGTGTTGAAAGACTTAAGGCAAGGTTAGTTACCAAAGGTTTTTTCCAATTTGAAGGGATTGACTACAATGAAACCTTTGCCCCTGTAGCGAAAATGAACTCCATTCGCCTTGTTCTTTCCCTTGCAGCCTTACATAACTGGGAAGTCCATCAAATGGATGTCAAGTCTGCCTTCTTACATGGTGATTTACATGAGGAAATTTACATGGAACAACCTCCTGGATATGTTCAAAATAAATCTAGCCTTGTTTGTCTCCTTAAGAAATCCTTATATGGCGTTAAGTAAGCTCCTAGAGCTTGGTATGCCAAAATGGATAGCTTTCTCCTTGACACTGATTTTTCTAGATGCCATTCTGACTCCAATGTCTATACCATGAAAATAGGAAACCATCTCATCATGCTTGTTCTTTATGTTGATGATCTTATCCTTATTGGTAGTGACCCTAAACTTATAACCCATGTGAAATACAATCTTAAGCAAAATTTTGAAATGTCAGATTTAGGACATTTGCATTATTTTCTTGGTCTCCAAGTCTTGCAAACCAAAGAATGAATCTTTCTTTCCCAGTCTAAGTCTGCTTGTGACCTTCTTCGTCGTTTCCCCATGGAATATTGTAAACCAGCCCCTTCTCCCTTCTAGTCTAGGGTCAAACTTTTTGCCACTTGTACTTCCCCTGAAGTAGATGCCACCTTGTATTGTCAGCTTGTTGGTAGTCTTTTATACTTGACTCATTCTCGTCCTGACCTTTCCTTTGCTATTGGTCATGTTGCCCGTTATATGCAAACTCCCCATGAAAGTCACTGGAAAGAAGCAAAAAGAATACTTCGATATATTTGAGGTACAATTCAGTTTGGGATTCATTACAGTATAGGGGAGAAACCTTTGTTGGTTGGTTTCACTGATTCTGATTGGGTCGTCGATCCTGATTATCGAAAGTCTACTACAGGTTATGTTTTTAGTCTAGGATCTAGACCTATCACTTGGGCTTGTAAGAAACAACAAGTTCTTGCTCTTTCTTCAACAGAAGCAGAATATCGAGCCGCAGTTAATGCCAGTCAGGAAGCTTTATGGCTTCGACAAATCCTTTCAGAGTTTGGATTCGAGCAGCAGCAACCTACTCCACTTTGGTGTGACAATCAAAGTGCCATCAATCTTGCCAAAGATCCAGTTCTACATCAGCATAGCAAACACATTGAGCTACACATGCACTTCATCAGAAATCTTGTTCATGATCATGTTATTGAAGTGCTCTATTACCCTACAGATGATCAAGTTGCAAACATCTTCACCAAGTCTCTTACAGAAGCGAAGTTTTCTAAACTTCGGTCTATGTTAGGAGTTCAGGAATGTGTCCTTAAGGGGGGATAGGCTCTAATTCCTCCTTCCTTCTCCTAATAGTGTCACTTTTGTAAATCCTTCAATCCTATCCCAAGTTGTTCTTAAGGGGGGATGTTAGGATATTTAGACACTTAGGAGTTAGTTCAAATCAACTTGTGTAATATATATGTTAGGTAAAAGTCTGTATCTTTAGTATGCATTAGTATTCATTGGTAAATATTCTAATCTGATGGTCACGATATTTTCTAGACATAGAGTGATTCGACGGTTCAACTTCTCTTAGATCATACCTACCATTGGTCCGTGGCTTAACACCCGATTGGTCTATGATCTCTATTTAAAGAGCATAGAGGGTCCTTGGCTAGTTGATTGATTATGAGAAGCTCATATGTAACTTTCTTTCTTTTGCATAATAAATTGATCCAAGTAGCTATTTGGCTGGGGCCATGGACTGTTTCCCTCTCGATGGTTTTAACTATGTAACAAACATCAGTGTGTTGATCTATGATC
Organism: Pseudotsuga menziesii; assembly: GCA_001517045.1. Lineage (NCBI taxonomy): Eukaryota > Viridiplantae > Streptophyta > Pinopsida > Pinales > Pinaceae > Pseudotsuga > Pseudotsuga menziesii. The sequence goes on from LPNX010182761.1 coordinate 200,921, forward strand.
TATTTGTGTGAAGTGGTTACTGAAGTTGTTCAGTATTTTGGGAGTACCCTGTGTACCCAAACATGCCCTTGGGTCCGTAGACTCCTCTGACTCCAAGTTGATCACATTCGACATGGAGAATGGAGAACCACGTATGCCATCCACCATTGCCTTCCAAATCTCGGTGTCTATCTGGAATCTGGTCGTGCACCGATGCATAGTGGATGAGGGGGCATCCACGTGCATTATGTCTACCTTGTTTTGGCAGAATCTTGGATCCCCAATCCTATAACCATTCTCCACAACTCTGCAGGCTTATGATGGCCATCTCTCTAAAGCCAAAGGAATCCTCCCCCATGTCCCCATCACATTAGCTGGGAAGATAGTTTTGATTGACATAGAGGTTGTCAACACTCAATTGGACTATAACCTTCTCTTAGGAAGAAGTTATATGTATGCCATGAGAGTGGTCACATCAACTGTCTTCCGTCTCATGATGTTCCCCCACGAAGGGAAGATCGCGACGATTGAACAACTCACTTATCATGTTCCGCAAGGGTTAATAGTACCTGCCAATTTTATCCCTACCATCACCACCATTGAGCCACAAGGGACGACCACACATGCAAATGTCACCCCTGCAATCAACACTATGGTTGACAACACACCAGCCTCCCCATTGTTGAATGTGGGCCCTGGGTTGTTTGCCGATACCACCATGATGGCTCATTTCCCCTTAGTGTCACTGCCACCGACACAAAGTGAGACTACGGAATTATGCATGGTATCATCTAGCACCGCTGCACCCAAACAACAAGTGCATCCTCAGCCCCAACTGTAATTGCAACACTATCCACAGCCGCAACATCAACAACAGCCGCAACATCATCTGCAGCACCAGCATTACATGTAGCCACAACCAAAACCGCATCCCCACATGCAACTGTCAGGGAGTTATATGGGCTCATCTCCAGTACATATGATTCCCTTCCTCTTTCCCCCGCCTGGCGTCATGAGAAAGCCAGTAATTGCCACCTTAATCCTACCTAACTTTACATTAGGAATTCTGGTGTGGTATCTTGATCCACCGGCTCAACCACCAATGCCCCTGGTGGTCTTAACCCTGGTGCTACCCATTGCAGTTAAGTTCCATCCCCCACCCAGTCCGTAAAAACCAACCACTGCACCCGCACCCGCACCGTCTCACCCGAGAAGGGCCAAGGGAAAGAATGCAAAAGCTACCGCAGAGCTGTAACAAGTCCTGCCTTACGCCGTCTGCAAGCAGAAGGGCCATACAACTTAGAATTTACCTAAAATACCAATGATCTGTACGCATTTGGATGCTATGGATACAAACAGAAACCTCCCCGTGGTCGAATTCCCAACTGCGTCGATAGTCAAAAACAAGGCATTGAGAACAAACCATGCTTACACCCTTTGCGGATTGTATGGACACTACTCTCACCATTTCCAAGACTTTCCTGAATTTCAAATCACGTTATCTGACCTCCGTCAACATTCCCTTGAGTCTGAGATCACCATGATCGAATAAGTTCACCCCCCAATACCTTCTTTAGACACCATGTCCATTTACATGATGTCCAGTTAACCTGACCCGCTTATCCCGACCTCCAACAATGGTCCTTCAGACCTGTCTCTTCATTGCTTCAGCAACGATGAGGAGATACTTGAAGCTCTAACCACCCCAGAATACCCATGGGACGACATGCACCATCACTCGTTCTTCCTCCTCGAAGAACTTATGTCGGAGTCTGACCAGTTTTCCGTGGAGACCAAAGATTTCATCCATGGAAAAGTCGACTGGTTCAAGAACCCTATCCCGGCACCAAACACCTTCAAAGAAGGGAACATGGCCAACATCTCAACCAATCTTGAGATTGTTGAAGAAATCATGCTGGGGGCATCTTTCTCCCCGTAAGAGGTTGCTGCCTACAAAACTCTCTTCCAAGAATTCGGCGACATCGTCGCTTGGTCATACACTAAAATTCCTAGCTTAAATCCATCCATCATGAAACACCACATTGACACATGGCCTGATGTGGCCCCAGTACGCCAAAAGCAACAGCCAATTCACCCTTCCAAAGTGGTCGCGGTCAAAAGCTGAGATAGAGAAGCTATGTACAGTCGGCTTCATCTACCCCATTTCATACACCACTTGGGTTTCTAATCATGTTCCTATGAATAAGAAATAGGGTACCATTCACGTTTGCACAGACTTCCACGACCTCAATGGGGTGTGTCCCAAAGACAAATTCCCAACACGCTTCATCGATCAGATTATCGATGCATGCACTGGACATGAGGCCTTTTCCTTCATGGATGGATTTTTCGACTATAACCAAATCCAAATCTGGAAAGAAGACTATTATAAGATGGCATTCGCAACCCTGTGGGGCACATTCACGTATCCAGTCATGTCCTTTGGCCTGAAAAATGCTAGAGCCACCTTCCAGCGCACCATGACATATTGTTTCCATGACCTATTTCACATCATCTTGGTCTACCTAGATGACCTTACTGCTTGATCACCAAAATAAGCACAACACATAGATGACTTGCGGCAAGTCTTTCTATGTTGCCGCAAGTACAAAATTCGCCTGAATCCCCTCAAGTGTGTTTTTTGTGTCCCAGTAGGCCGTCTACTCAAATTCATCATGTCCCACAAAGGAATAACGATAGATCCCCTTAAAGTTCAGGCTATCCTTGATCTTCCCTCCCCAAAAACCCAGCATCAAATATAGAGCCTCCAAGGCAAGGCCAACTTCCTTCACCACTTTATACTAGAGTATGCAAAAAAATCTTACGAATTCATTCACTTGCTCCGCACAAAAATCCCCTTCATGTGGGATCGGCAAGCATAAGAATCGTTTGATGCACTCAAACAAGCCTTGGCTTCTGCACAATTACTTTTAGCACCAGACTTCACTTGAGACTTCATTCTCTATGTGTTGGCCTCGGACAACACCATCGCTGGAGTCTTGGTCCAAGAAGACGATGCTCACCATGAGCACGTGATTTACTATGTTATTCAGAAGCTAACAAGACTCCCACTATGGTATTCACTTGAGGATAAATTGGCCCTCGTCATCGTCTTCTCAACTCAGAAGTTGCGCCACTACATCATCGCAAACCATACTTGTGTAGTGGCTGATTCAAACCCAATGTGGTACCTCTTAAGTCGTTTCCTTCTACAAGGTCGAGCAGCTAAGTGGGTAGTCATCCTCCAAGAATTCGACCTAGATTTCATGTCCCCAAAAAGCACAAAGGCACTCACGCTGGCCACACTCATGACCAATTTGCCCCCATTAACCGTGTCATCAACGCCCAAGGATGATCTCCCTGATGATTTCCTATTTGTCATATCCACGGACGATCCATGGTATGGGGACATCCTTCTCTATTTACAAACATAGAAGTTCGCAACGCACTTAAACCATGAGGATAGGCATCGCATCCGACATCAAGCCATTCACCACTTGCTGATTGGAGATGTCCTATATCATCGAGGAATTGATACCATCCTACGTCATTGCCTCACCCATGACGAGGCTGAGACCATCCTCAACGATTGTCATAGTGGATCCTATGGTGGCCACCTTTCAAGACTAGCAACCACCCATAAGATTCTATGCGCCGTCTATTTCTGGCCCTCCATCTTCACTGATTGCATAGAGGTAGTCAAACATTGCCGCAGTTTTCAACTCTTTGCCCCAAAGGCAAGAACCTCCCCTACACCATTACACCCCATAGTCATAGTCAGGCCCTTTTGCAAATGGGAGATCGACTTCATGACAATCAACCCCATCTCGACTAATGGTCATAAATACATCATTATGGTAGTTGATTACTTCACCAAGTGGGCCAAGGCCATGGCCACATTTGATTGCAAAGCTAAAACCACTACGCACTTCTTCTTTAACCATGTCATTTCACGATTTGGTGTTCCTAAACAATTAGTCGCAGACCATGGAGCACACTTTTAAGATGCCATATGGGCTGAATTGTCAACCATGTTGAAATTCGAACACTAGTACTCATCTTCCTACTACCCCCAAGGCAACGACTAAGTTGAAGCAGTCAACAAAATCATCAAAACAATGCTCCAAAGGATGGTGGGAAACCATAAAACCAACTAGAATCACATGCTATTCTCTGCCCTATAGGCTTATCACACATCCACAAAAACCACAACTGGTTTCACCCTTTTCCTCCTAGTACATCGCGTTGAATCAGTACTACCTATAGAGTTCCAAATCCCATCCCTCCTCCTCACAGTAGAACTCCTCCCTGGTACTTCACCTTTAGAAGAACGACTCCTCCAACTTGAGCAAACCATAGAAGACTATAGAGATGCCCTCCAAGCCATCGAAGCAGCAAAAACATGATCAAAGTTCCACTATGACTCCCATGTCCACCCTCACACCTTCAGCAAAGGTGATATGGTTCTCGTCTATGACCAACCCAATGATAAGTTGGGCAAAGGCAAGTTCGAGTCAATGTGGTATGGCCCATACATCATCCACCATTGCCTCGGAAAAGGGGCATACACCCTTATTGACTCTGATGGAAAACTCTTGGAGAACCCCCGCAACGGGCTCTACGTCAATAGATTTTACGCTTAACATCACTAATGAGTCACTTCATTTTCTTTTCTTGTTTTTCAACGTTTTTTACCACAAATCAGCGGCAACACCATTAGTTGTTAATCCGAAGTCACCTAGAATCAGTTCGAGACACCTCTCACACCTCTGGGCTCAAACTTATATCTCCTTATGAGAACATCGTCTCATGTTTAACAAGTAAATTTTGGGACTGTTTCCCACAAGTCACCTTGATTTACGAGGCATGGCATGATGATGCAAGTGTCTGCGGACCTGTACTTGTATCACTATTTCCAAGCACTGCTCATGAAGGTTTTTGGGCCACCGCTCGTTAAGGGTTACCGTTTTTATTCTTGTTTTTGTATTTTAACACATAACTAGCTACTTCATCCACCGCACCTCATGCGGACCTTTGGACCATTGTCCATAAAACGATTTATTTTTCTTGCATGTATTTGGCATATAAGTGCCCCTGGACTTGCACTCACATCACATGTAGTCAATTCCGTCCACTGCAACTCACACACACGCTCTCCTGACCTTTGTCCGAGAGCCACCTCGGTTTGCATTCCTCTGCTGCACCTACTCGCGAGGCTTTGCCGTGATCTATCCCGTGCATGTATTGGTATGTTTAAGAGCCTTCTGCTTTGTCCATACTGCATGGATGACCTTTGGACCATTTTCCACTGTCCCAACATGGGGCACCGCCTGTGACAACGCAATTAGTTGACTGTACTGGAGTTTCGTTTAAGCTCTTTTCTAACTCCTTAAAACAATGAAAAGATATCCGAGCGCAGCTGCTTCCTTTCCCACTTGCTAAAGTATAGGAAAGGGTGTCTACATCGTCTCGTTTACCTCCTTTTGCAGATCATGTAGACCATCAATTGAAAAGGACCTCCTTGGCACACTCAAGCTAAAACCATTCCCCTCTACATATTTTTATGCTTTCTTAGGCAAAGGGGCCACACCTTACAAAAAATGTCACTATAGGTTGTCGTTAAGCTCTTTTTCAACCTTCTCATCAAGAAAATATTTCCGAGCAAACTTGTTTTCGTTCATGCTCATAAAAGTATCTGAATGACCGTCCAGTCAGTATAGGTTTAACCTTTTTCGGCGTGATTGGACTACCAATGGTAAATAAGTATCTCATCCCCTATAGGATGGGAGAGCTCTCCTCTGTATACTTTTATCCCTTTTTAGGAACAGGAGACTACCAACGAGAAAGAGCCCCCACTGGAGTCTTCTTTGTGCTTTTAGACTCTCTAAAATTGAAAGCACCATCAAGCATTTACCTTCTCGGGCTCGCCAAAAATCTCCCAGATCGTACCACAATAGTGTCCCTAGACATCACCCCATATAAAACAGTTCGGCAGCATCCCCACTTTGGGTCTCCTTTGTTCAGAGTACTTTGCAATGTGTCTTCCTTGGGTCCCATCAATATCAAAAGTGTCTACCTCCTCCAAGTATTTTCCATCTACAGTGACATCCCTGGTATTACAGCTATGATCCCATTCCCATGAGTCAAGTTTCATTTGCTGCCTGGTCTGCCCTGCCATCATACTCTGAACAAAGGAAGTTTGAGTCTACAACACTCCCCCTACCCCTGTTCAATTCTTTCCCTCCCTCCCCCCCCGCCCCATTCAGTGGGTCAGTCCGCAGACTGTCTCACACCTTTTGGTTATCTCCCTCATGCTTCTGGTCAAGGAAACATCATTTCCTTGACTAGGGGCAGGTCTCCCTCTGTCGACGAAAACACACATATTCCAGAGGATAGACCCAGAGGTCCCTATATCTTGGTTTCATTAACCTCATTAATGAGTTCCTTGGACCACTTGAGAGGAATCCTTAGTGCCTCTCAGGATGGTTGTTTCTCACGTGCTCGACTCCAACTACATCATTGCACCGTTGATATTCGTACAAGGTTTGGTCCACACAGTACTTGGTCGAAGACCCCAGATGTCACTTGACTCTAGCACATTGATGAGTCCACTTAAGGGACCTAAAACAGGTTATGTCCCTTGTGATTTTTGAGTTGCGTTGGGGACAGTGTTCAGAAGCCCTAGCAGTGCTTCTATATAGATTTATGATTGTTGTAGCATACTTGTACCATAGAGAATCTAACTCTTAATCAAAAAGTGTGATGTCACCGGTTTCGACCCCGTTTGCATGATGTATATATTGTAATTACTTGTGGTGAGGAGCTCAAGGCAAAAGCCCCACCATCGATTTTGTTGTGTATGTTTCGGCAATGCGGATAATTGTCGATGGTATGCTATGCTATAAGGCACATTATAATTCGGCATCATGTAAACACACACATCAATTAAAATAAACCACAACCAGCTATGATAGTGCAACGTTGAATGAAAAGGGCATGGTTCCAAAGGATAAGGGGTGGGGGATGTCAAACCTTGGTTATGGGGGAAAAACCCAAGTTTTGTCACCTTGTTGATTTTCCATCTTCCCTTGTCAACCTCTTTAATGTTTTGTAGGGAAGTTGAGGAGTAATGGCTGGTGGCGGTTGAGGCAGTTAATGCCTTTGGGAGTGGGGTGGCAGGACTGTCAGTCCTTTGCCCACCTGCCCACTCCACCCACGTCTTCCCATTCTTCTCCCTCACGCACTCTTCCCTGGCGATTGACTCTCACCACGATTTTGTTTGGATCCTCCTCACACACATGCCTGGGGGGGGGGGGGGTTTGGGGTCTCACACAGACAATTTCTTAGCTCCGCTAGTTTTCTGAAGGCTCACGCGCTACAATTTCGCATCCTGGCTGTTGATTGTTCATCCACAGACAAAAACAGAGCTGTTTCTCCTCACGCAGGGCCTCCATTGCTGTGCAATCTCACGCAGAGGGATTCCTCACCTATTTTTCCTCTCACGCACAGGAATTTCTGGGTTTTCCCATGTTGTTCTTTTCCCAGTGAAATCGTGGGTGCTGTGGCTATCGAACATCGGTATTTTCCCCTTCCTCAGTGTGGTATTTATGTGTTTTCTCCATGATTTTGTTGCCCAGGATGGGCTGTATTCCCCACGTTTGCTGTGAGCTGTGCTCACTGATACATTTTGGGACTGTTATTTTCCCATGTTGTTGGCTGTGTTGCTGGGGTCTTCCTTACATCTTTGGGACTGTTGTAATTTCGTTTGAAGAGTCATTTTGGCCACGATAGGGCCAAGAATGACTCTGAATTTCTTCTCCCTGTTTAAGCTGTGACAGCTAAGTAATTGCCCGAGTGCAATGGTTAGTCTTCGGACTGTGTTGGCTTGGCTTGTCTGTTGAAATCCTGTGAAACCCAGCTGTGTTGGTTTGTTGTTTATGTCCCCTTGGATATGTATAAGCCTGCAATTGACCCTTATTCCAGAGGAATCATTCCCAGCTCGGGGGTGGCAGTGTGCTGAGAGATTGATGAGCACGCTGGCCTATGGTTGGGTGGAACATTGCAGCGACATAGCTGGTTGCGGGTGAAGTCTTCATCAACAGATAAGTGCTGCTGTCTATATTCCATCTCTGTATATATATATATTGATGTTAAATGCTAGAATGTCTATGTTTGCTTCCGCTGATTGTTTGAAGGACTGTGCATCCTTGTATGATGAATTATGCCTGTTGTTTAGGTTTTAATTTTAGCATTGATCTTCTTTGTTTTATGTTCATGGGCTGTTTTCCCGGCTGTGTTGATGTTCGTCGTGTCCTCTTCGCCGGTCGGAGGCATGGGGACGTGACAGTATGGTATCAGAGCTCTGGGTTGCAGCAATGGGCCTCTATGGGCCAAGAAAGAGCCGCTAATAGAGGGTAGAATTACCCTCTATTTCCAGCAGAACAATAGTGAGTAGACGAACTTAGAAAAATGGTCTAAGTGTTGAGTGGTCAGACCACTGGGGGAAGTGGAATTCCGCCATTGCAGAAGGACTGGCAGAATGGATGTCCACCATTGCGGATGAATGGGTGAATTTTCCCGTCCGGCCGTTGCGAAAGGGTTCGCGGAGTTAACCTCCGCCGTTGCGGGTGAAACAACGAAGTAAACTTCTGCCGTTGCGGACGGCGAAGCAATCCCTCGTCCGACGTGGAATTCATCCGACCGATGACGCCACAGAAACATTTAAAATTTGTCTAAGTGTTGGAGTAATCGGAAGGGAAAGTGGTCTGACGTTCGATGTTACGAAAGTCCGCCGACGTCCGACGTTCAAGTTGTTGCAAGCGCCAAATCGAGAGAACTGGCGAAGTGGGCGTTCGCCGTTGCGGACGAATTGGTAAAGTTTTCCGTCCGCCGTTGCGGAAGCCCGAGCCATTTGGCTTCCGACTCGAAATTCCGCCGACGTCCGATGTTAAAATCCTTCTTCGTAAGTGCCGATCGGAAGAGTCGATGAAGACTTCCATTGTTGTGGAAGCGAAATCACCAAGGCTTCCGACCGGAGAGTCCATCGACGTCCGACGTAAGTGCCAATCGGAAGAGAGAGTGTTTCGACAGCCGATTCTACGAAAGGTTTGGAGCTTCCGAGGAGCCGCTGTTGTGGAAGGTATGGAGCTTCCGAGGAGCCGATTCTGCGGCTGTGAAATTGGTTTGAGAGCCAATTCAGCGGACGTGATGATGCTTCTGGGAGCCGATTCAGCAGAAAGAACAGTGGAGTGAGAGCCAATTCGGCGGAAGGGAGAATGGTAGAGGAGCCGATTCGGCGGAAGGGAGAATGGTAGAGGAGCTGATTCTGTGGAAGGAACAATGGTTTTGGGAGCCGATTTCAATTGTTTTAAGAGGGATTTTTCAGCTGTTTTCAAGGGAATTTTCAGGGTTGAAAATGAGAAAAATGGCAGCGAGCTAATGCACCAGATTGCGCTAAAACAATGATTTACTAAAAAAAAAAAAAAACGAGGGCGCTGCCCTCGACCCGCCCTGCAGGCCACAAGGGGGCAAGCCCCCTTGACCCCCGTCGTCCCTTGAAACAGTCATTCTAGAGAAAAGAAGATTCTATATTTTGGGCAATTTGGTAAAACCCAAAATTCATAAAAGATGAATGGTGCAATGGAAGTGAGGTGGCTGAAGTTGGCACCTAGTCCAAAGTATAGCAGTGTGTAAAATACAAAGATTGGTGAAAGTCTTCATTTTAGAAGTGGTGTGGTTTTCACATCCGGGGTCGGAATGAAGCATGTGAATAGGTGTTGGAAAGATTATCTAGCAAAGAACAAGGATAAGTGACCATAATATGAGCATGAAGCAGCAAAGTGCTAATGATGGCCACTGTTATCAAATGGACAAATCTGGACAGTTGCATGCCCAGGGGTAGCAAGGACTATGAAGTCAACCAGCTGCTGTGTGGAAAAGGAATTCCATGAGAAGATGAGGGATTTGAAAGGGAAGTTTTCATTAGACCCGATCTTGCTAATTTTAAATACATTTCCTAAGTATATAGCTGAAATGTAGGAGAATATGTATTGCATGCATAGGATATTGCATGTTGGTAAGAATATTGGAAATATATATATATATATA
>LPNX010182775.1:24764-53578 GCA_001517045.1 Pseudotsuga menziesii
TAAGGATGCTTACCATAATAAAACATAAAATAAAGTTGAGTACACTTAGAGTAGGGTACTAAAGGTCATGTGGTCATGTAATAATAAAACAATAAAAGTAATAAGGTTAAGTAACCATACCAAAGGTGGTCAAGGCACAACACACAATAAGGGCGCTAGGACCAAATAGAAGATGAAGGACTATAAGTCAACAAAAGGGGTGACAACAATATGGTAAGGAAACCCCCATACCCACAATACCAAGGTGTATCGTAAAGGTGGACAAACAACCCATTTCACCCATAGGGCCAACAAGACCAATGACTTTAATCTTCTCTCTCTATCAAGTTATATTTTCACATATATTGTTATCATCTTTGTATAAGCAGAAATAGATAACAAAGGAAGATCTAGAAAAGTACTACTATAATAAATTCATACATAATTTTCATCTCTTCCAACTTTAACGCTCCACTGGTCATTGTGTTTAAGATGGTCCTTGGTATGAGTTATCAATTCCAATGTATAGAACCTAAACAGTAAAAAAAATTACAATGAAGTTTAACTAATGAATAATAATTAAAGAACAATAATAATGCTAGATAGATTTGGTTTGGATCTTCCTTATACTCAGACATTTTGAGTCAGCTCTTGTCACTATAAGGACAATCTGTCAGAAGACATACCTTCAGAGAGAGAGAGAGATTTAAAGTGTTTATGGTTTAGGCTCACATTTCACGGTTGGAGCTCGCGGTTTAGAGATCACGGTTCATAATTCACAGCACAATTTTGAAGCCCTATAAGAGGTACCATATGAAATTTGGTATCATAATTTAAGTGTACTCAATTTTACAGCAACAATAACCCCATGCATCCAGCAAATATCATATCTATACTTCTTTCATGCCAAGATACTCCAAGAGTGAAGTTATGAACATATTATATAAACTTGGCATGTATTCTAGAATGGTCACTTAGGAAACCCTAGGTTTTAGGGTGGTTACCATAACAAAACATAAAATAAAGTTGAGTACAATTAGAGTAGGGTACCAAAGGTCATTTTCTCACATAATAATAAAACAATAAAGGTAATAAGGTTAAGTAATCATACCAAAAGTGTTCAAGGTACCACACACACTAAGGGCACTAGGACCAAATAGAATATGATGGACCATAAGTAAACAAAAGGTGTCACAACTATATGGTAAGAAAACCCCCATACCACAATACCAAGGTGTGCTGTAAGGGTGGAAAAACAACCCATTTTACCCATAGGTCCAACAAGACCAATGACTTTAATCTTTTCTCTCTCTTAAGTTATATTATCACATAGATTTTTATCATCATTGTATAAGAAAGAGTAAATAACAAAGGTATATCTAGAAAAGTACTTCTGTAATAAATTCATACATAATTTTGATATCTTTCAACTTTAACGCTCCATTGGTCACTTCGTTAAAGTTGGTCCTTGAGATGAGTTATCAATTACAATGTACAGAACATAAATAGTAAAGAAATTACAATGAATTTTAAGTAATTAACATAATATATAAACTTGGCATGTCTTCCAGAAAGGTCACGACTCAAGTATAATGAACACACACAAGGTCACATCCCACCATAGGATGGATTTAAGAGTCATAGGTCAGTTCTAAACAAACCTCAATGTTCACTAACTAGCAGAACGTTGATACATTGCATGGAAATTATGATAAGTTTGACCATGTTAGCACTCAAAATATACCCAAGGTTGTGAAAGATATCTTAAGGTGTTGACGTATTTGTAACTTCGAAATGTATTCATCTATGTATCTTATGTATTGTAACCCGATGTTTATTCCGGGATGTATCTATAATGTAATTGAGTCATATTGTCATACACCGATGTTTCGATCAGGAGGATCAATTATGTAAACAAGTCATGTCAATTCATAGTGGGTAACCCTATGATTGTCTAAGGGTTAAAGTCCCTGCAGTTCCAGGGCACTAGGGTTATTAGACTCTCCTAGTAGAGGTCGAACCTATTAGGGTTTTAGTCATGTCAGGATTAGTATAAATAGAGAACTCGAGTCTCTAGTTATCACACAAGTAATCCACACTCAAGTGTAGCGCATAGTTGAGGAAGGAGAAGACACTGGGGCTAGACAAGAAGAAGATTATTGTTGTCAGGAGATCACTTACTGTTTTGGGTCTTTTACTGTTTTGGTGCTGATTCTATCTCTGAGGAAGTTGCAGGGTTTTCTCCTTTATGGTTTCGTCGAGGAAAAACACTGTGTTCATTGTCTATTGTGTTTGATTGCTATACTTGTTATTCTCTCAGTTAAAAATCCTAATAATGCTAGCTTAATGTTGAAAAACTAACATGGTATCAGAGCTAACCTGAGAAGAAGACACTGTGCAGCTGCGGGAACTAGGGATTCCTAGTTTTTGGATCTTCCTCCACATATTTTCTGCAAAAGTAAGGTGGAATAACTGTCCTCCCTAGGGCGCATCTTTCTGTCGAAGCAGAATCCAATTCTGAGGTTTTTCAATTTTGGACCTGACACTACTGCCGAAAATTAGGGATTTTCACAGAAGAGAAATTTTTCAGTGAGACCAGGCCTGGATTGATCTCCTCCCCAGAATCAAAGTTAGGGACAAATTTCAAGGGATTTGGGTGGACAGAACTTCGAAAAAGAAAAACCCTAATTTGCTCCTAAACGAGCTCTGCAGGATTTCATCTCAAGTTTCAGATCCAACATCTTGAACCTGTTAAGATCTAAAATATTTTGTATTTCCATTTGAGGTTCTTAGTTAAGATGTCTCATCATACCAAGCTTGATGAAAAGCTTGAGGGAGTTGATAACTTCTGAGCCTAGAAGTATAGGATCTCCTTGGTCCTGGAAGAGAATGAATTAGACTCCTACATCTATGAGGAGGTTCCAGTTCTAGAGGGAGATGAGGCAAAGGACTTACATAAGAAGAATATGGTTATGACAAAGAGGATCATTGCTGATTCTATCAAGGATCACCTTATCCCACAGGTGTCCTCTCTCAAGACACCTAAAGCTATGTTTGATGCCCTAACCAAGTTGTTTGAAGGGAAGAACATAAACCAGAAGATGACTCTGAGGAATCAACTGAAGAATGTGAATATTAAGAATGTAGAGACTATCCAGTCCTACTTCACAAGGGTTTCTCATATCAAGTAACAATTAGAAGCTGTTGATGAAGAAGTGGAAAATGTAGAGATTGTGATGACTACTTTGAATGGCCTTCCTAGGTCATGGGATTCTTTCATCTAAGGAATCTGTGCAAGAAAGAAGTTAGCCAAGTTCAACAGATTATGGGAAGAATGCTCTCAAGAAGAAGCTCGGATAGCAGCCCAAGAAGAGAAGATGGGAAGTGAATATCAAGCCCTCACAGTTCACTCCAAGAAGGGAAGAAGAAATCCTCATTACTCCAAAGAAGAACTCTCATTCTAAGGATAACAATAGAAAGGACCTATCTAGATTGAGATGTTATACATGTGATGAAAATGGACACTTTGCAAAAGACTGTTCTAAGAACAAGAACCACTCTCATAAGAAGAAGGGGAACAAAAGAAGACATCGTGCTCATGCTGCAGAGGATGATGAACCATCCAGGAAGAGATCCAGATATGAAAGTGAAGATTCTTCAAGCGAGGATGAATATGTTTTGATTTCCACTCTCACAAGTAACATTACTCATGGAAGTGATGATTGGCTTATAGGTAGTGGGGATTCCAAACATATGACTGGATTCAAGGAATCCTTTGTAAGACTATCAGAACATGAATCACCTCACAAGGTGAAACTAGGAGATGACTACTAATATCCAATAAAAGGTAGTGGAGAATATTCATATAAACTAGAATCTGGTAAGTCTCTAACAATGAAGGAAGTATTGTTTGTACTAGGACTCAAGAAGAGCCTTCTATCCATATTAGCATTGGATGCAAAAGGAATGCGGGTTGCATTCATAGATGGTCAAGTCATTATGTGGCCTAGAGGAAAGACTATCGTTGATGTGGTAGTGATTGGAGAACAAGAAGGAGGATTGTACAAATTGAAGGGCCATCCAGAACAAGAAATGGTCCATGATATAGTAGAGCCAAGTGAACTTTGGCACAGAAGGCTTGCACATGTGCATTACATAGCACTACCTATTGCAAGCAAATATGTTGAAGGTCTTCTAGAAATCCAAGCAAAACATGATGGGGTTTGCAAAGGCTGTGCAAAGGGAAAGAACACAAAGAAAACATTTCCAAGTAGCGAAAGCAAAGCAAAAGGAATCTTGGAAATCATCCACTCCGATATATGCGGTCCTATGTCATCAAGCTCACTAAGCGGGTATGCATATTATGTTTCCTTTATTGATGATTTTTCTAGGAAGACATGGGTTTATTTCATGAAGAACAAAGACAAAGTATTCAGCAAATTCAAGGAATTCAAAGCCTTGATCGAGAACCAGATTGAAAAGAAGATCAAGAATTTTCAATCAAACAATGGCGAAGAATTCACTTCAAATGAATTCAAGAGGCTATACAAAGACTCAGGGATTAAGAGGGAGTTTTCCACTCCTTATAATCCACAACAGAATGGGGTTGTAGAAACGAAGAATAGAACTATCATGGATGCTACAAGAGCAATGCTTCATGATCAAGATCTTCCAATGCATCTTTGGGCTGAAGCTGCAAGAATAGCAGTGTATGTACAAAACCGTAATCCACATAGAGTACTCGAGAAAAAGACTCCTGAAGAAGTCTTCTCCAGAAAGAAACCAGAAGTCATCCATCTCAGAATATTCAGCTGTCCTATGTACATACACATCCCCAAGGAGAAAAGGACAAAATTAGATCCTTCAGGAAAGAAGGGTATATTCATGGGATACTATGAAATCTCGAAGGCTTACAGAATCTATTTCCCAGGATACAAGAATATTGACATCAGCAGGGATGTGACATTTGATGAAGACACAGCCTACAACAAATCTAGAAAGATACTTGCTGAAGAACCTGAAGAAGAAAAAGCACCCAGAATTCATGATACAACCATGAATGAAGAAGCTCAAGAAGAAGATCGAGAATTTGAAGAACCACAAAGACTTGTAGATCCACCTCTAGAGAAGAATCCTCATAAGAGGAAACCTGCTTGGGTACAAGAACTTATCCAAGGTGCAGAAAGATACGGGGCTCTAGAAGAGAATCACAGAGAAAGAAAGAGGACCAGATCATGCTCCGGGTATGTAGCCTTACTATGTGATTTCATTGATAAAGAACCTTCCAGTTATGAAGAAGCGGCAGAACGAAAAGAATGGAAGGATGCTATGATCGAAGAATATCAATAGATCATGAAGAATGATGTTTGGGATGTTGTCCCAAGACCAGAAGGGAAGTCAGTTGTAACTTACAAATGGATCTATAAGATCAAGAATGCTGTAGACGGTAGCATTGAAAAATATAAAGCAAGATTTGTGGCATGGGGTTTCTCTTAGAAAGAAGGAATAGATTATGAAGAAACCTTTGCACCTATTGCCAGATACACTTCCATCATATCAGTACTTGCTCTGGCTATAGCGATGAAATGGAAGATACACCAGACGGATGTCAAGACTACCTTCTTGAATGGTGTAGTAGAAGAGGAAGTGTATGTAGAACAACCACTCGATTTTGAGACACATGATAGAGAGTCTCATGTATGTAGATTGAAGAAATACCTGTACAGCTTGAAACAGGCACCCAGGACCTAGTACGGCAGAATTGACAGTTTTCTATCCAGTTTGGGCTTTACCAAGATTAAAGTAGATTCCATCCTTTACTACAAGGTTGAAGATGGCAACCCAATTATGCTTCTACTACATGTAGATGATATATTTGTCACAGGTACATATGGGTTGATTGTTGATACGAAGAGAAAGCTTGCTGCTGAGTTCGAGATGAAGGACTTGGGTATGATGCATTACTTTCTAGGTATGGAGGTGTGGCAGAGTACGGATGGAATCTTCCTTGGATAAGGGAAGTATGTAGTAGAGATCCTGAAGAGTTTTTGGATGATGGAACGCAAGACTATGGCCACACCTATGGCATCGAACCTAAAGCTATTGAGTGATGCTTCATCAGATTTAGTTGATGCTATGATGTATCGTCAGATGATTGGATCATTGATGTACCTGACGAACATGAGACCAGACATTTACTTTGCTGTGAACACCTTGAGCCAGTTCTTGACAGATCTAAGAAATGTTCACTTTATTGCTGCACATCATATTCTGAGGTACCTGAAGGGTACAGTTGATTATGGGCTCAAGTACGATGCGAATCAAAAGATTAACTTGGAGGGTTATGTTGATTCAGATTGGGCAGGAAATTCCATCGACAGGAAGAGCACTTCGGGATGTTTCTTCAATATGGGGTCAGGTGTGATCTCTTGGTTTAGCAGGAAGAAATCCTGTGTGGCACTGAGTACAGCTGAAGCAGAGTATGTCGCAGCTTGTTTAGCTAGTTGTGAGGCAGTATGGCTGTGGAAGCTACTATCTAATTTATTTGATCTCCATTTGGATGCTACTTGTATACATTGTGACAACTAGAGTTGCGTGAAGTTGTCAGATAATTCGATGTTCCATGACAAGTCGAATCATATCAAGATCAAGTATCACTATATCAGGGATGTGGTGTAGAAGGGAGCAGTGAAGCTCCAATATGTTGCGATGGAGGAACAAATAGCTGATGTATTGACAAATCCATTGGCTAGAGTGAAGTTTGAGTACTTCAGGGAGAAGCTTGGTGTTCTCCAGATCGAGGTTTCCTCCAAGGGAAAGTGATGAGCCCCATATCCATTCTGACATGGTGAGAGAATTGTTTCCTTCCATGGTCAAATGTAAAGGATGAGCCATTCTGTCATGGTGAGAGGATTGGTTCCTTCCATGTTAGATACAAGTGCTGAGATCCATACATTAGAGGAAATTTCAACTCAAAATGGGCCTTTTAACTTTGATTCAAATTGCATGTCATCATGTGTTAGCCAATGAAATTTCTTTAAATTTGAAATACTGTATAGGTCTTAAACACTTTTTTAATATAAATTTGGGGATAGGTATCATAAAAAAACTACTTTTTTTTGTTTGTATTTTCGACATATCTTTCCATGTTTTTACTCAAATTTCGATCGGGAGATCTCGTTGGATGCAGAATTAAATTCCGCATCCAAAGAGTACCCACTAGGCATACTTTTGACGGACCCCGCTACCCCAAAAACAATAAATACCTGAAAAAACGTGATGATGATGTCATCATCACATTTTTTCAGGTATTTATTGTTTTTGGGGTAGCGGGGTCCGTCAAAAGTATGCCTAGTGGGTACTCGTTGGATGTGGAATTTAATTCCGCATCCAATGAGATCTCCCGATCGAAATTTGAGTAAAAACATGGGGAGATATGTCAAAAATACAAACAAAAAAGTACTTTTTTTCTTTTCTTCCTCCAAAATAAATAAATATTATTTTATTATGTTAACTATTATTTTTACTAATTCTTTTTAGGAGGCCCATTTTGAGTTGAAATTTCCTCTAATGGCCATTCTGACGAGCAGGTCAGATGTAAGGGCTAAGCCATTCTATCATGGTGAGAGGATTGGTTCCTTCCATGACAAATATAAGTGCTAAGCCATTCTGATATGACTCTAGGATTGGTTCATACATGATCAGATATAAGGGCTATTTCCATTCTTGGAATGGAGTTGCCTGGTGAGGTACCAGGGAAACTCAGTCTAGGACTGAGGGCCATTTTGATATGACTGTGAGATGTTCTCTCACATGATCAGATATGAGTGCATGGCCATTCTGATGTGATAGAGGGATGTGTTCCCACTTGATCATATGTAAGGGCTAAATCCATTCTTTCATGGCTAAAGGATTAGGTCCTCCCATGTCAAATATGAGCGTTAAGCCATTTTGACTTAGTGTTAGATATAAGGGCTACTGCCATTCTTTGAATGGAGCTACCTGGTGAGGTACAAGGGATCCTTAGTCTAGGACTGAGAGCCATTCTGATCTGACTAAGGGATGTGTTCCCACATGATTAGATGTAAGTGCAGTGGCCTTTCCACATATGATAGTAGTTTGGGTTCCTATCATGCTGGTGGTTGTAAGTGCTGAGCCTTTTCATAGATGATAGTAGTTTGAGTTCCTATCATGCTGGTGATTGTAAGTGATGTGCCTTTTCACAGATGGTAGTAGTTTGAGTTCCTACCATGCTGATGATTGTAAGTGTTGAGCCTTTCCACAGATGGTAGTAGTTTGAGTTCCTACCATGCTAGTGGATGTGAGTGCTGTGCCTTTCCACAGATGATAGTATTTTGGGTTCCTATCATGCTGGTGGTTGTAAGTGCTAAGCCATTTCATAGATGATAGTAGTTTGAGTTCCTATCATGCTGGTGAATGTGAGTGCTGGGCCTTTCTGATATGATTATAGGATTGGTTCCTACATGATCAGATGTGAGTGCTGGGCATGCCTTTCTGATGAGTAGTTCAGATGTAAGTGCTGAGAGGGCCATTCTGACTTAGTGTCAGATATAAGCACTGAAGAAGACCTACATGGAGGATAGGCCTACAACTAGCATGAAAAAGGGCTGGCTCTGTAGAACTTCCTGTGATGAGAAGAATCATGAGATAGCACCCGTGATGATGATTGCCAGGGATGATCCAGAGATCGAGATCCAGTGATGATGATCTAGTAGTGATGATCCAGATCGAGTGATGATCCAGATCTAGTGATGATGCCCACTGATGATCCAGATCGAGTGATGATATAGATCCAGTGATGATGACCAGTGATGATCTAGATCCAGTGATGATCCAGATCCAGTGATGATATCCCATGATGATCCAGATTCAAAGAATGAAGATGACTTGAAGACTCAGAAGACTTGAGATGCAGATGATGAGATGATCCAGTTGATACAGAGACGAAGACTAGTGCTCAAAATTGTGTCGAAAGAATACCTTCCTAGTTAAGAGGGACTGTTGATATATTTGTAACTTCAGAATGTATTCATATATGTATCTTATGTATTGTAACCCGATGCTTATTCCAAGATGTATCTATAATGTAATTGAGTCATATTGCCATGCCTTGATGTTCTGATTGGGAGGATCAATTATGTAAACAAGTCATGTCAAGTCATAGTGGGAAACCTTCCGATTGTCTAAGGGTTAAAGTCCCCGCAGTTTCGGGGCACTAGGATTATTAGACTCTCCTAGTAGAGGTCAGCCCTGGTAGGGTTTTAGTCATGTCGAGATTAGTATAAATAGAGAGTCTCTATTTATCACACAAGTCATCCACACTCAAGTGTAGTGCATAGTTGAGGAAGGAGAAGACACTGGGGCTAGACAAGAAGAAGATTACTGTTGTCTGGAGATCACTTACTGTTTTGGGGATTTTACTATTTTGGTGCTGATTCTATCTCTAAGGAAGTTGTGGGGTTTTCTCCTTTATGGTTTCCCCGAGGAAAAACACTGTGTTCATTGTCTATTGTGTTTGATTACTGTACTTGTTATTCTCTTAGTTAAAGATCCTAATAATGCTAGCTTAATGTTGAAAAACTAACATAAGGTGACAGTAAAAACCACTTTAGAAAGAAACTGGATTTTCTTTCTGGAGAGGGATCTCTCAGATATAAATTTAACAAGGCCAGATATTGGAGTCAATAATTTAAGTTATGCATGTGGTTGAAACAACACATATAACCATTGGGCAATGGAGTCAAGACAGATAAATATAATACAAAGCTTCATACATAGAATTTCAACAAAGGAAAGATAATCATTCAGCTACAGTCATTCATTGATTTTCAGGTGAAAGGAGAGAAACATGAACAATATATAGAGCATCATAAGATGAATTCCATATCAATTTTAGAGGAAATATTTGTAAATATCTGAAACAATAGTCAGAGCATAGCATGTATGAATTCTGAAACTATTACACACTACGTTCAGATATGAAAGAAAACATAATGGAAGGTAAACACTGAGAAAATAATCACATGAAAAGAAGGAACGAACTGTAACATAAACGACACATGAATCTTTGAAGATCAAATAGCATTCGACTTTTTTAATCTTATTCAAAAATCATAAGTTCTCAAAAAAATCGATCCAAGATTATGGGCTCCAACCCCCAATACATGAAATAAATTCAAATATATACAAAAATAGTTTCTTCCCAAGAAGATCAATAACCAATTAATTTGTTAATCATATGTTTTTGTAACCATATCCCTAATAACTAGGAATAATAATTACATGCTTTGATTCAAATAACATATTGCTTGATTATAGAAAACTTAGTAAGTGCAAGGTATCTCGAACAAACAGCTTCACGAATTGCAACACATGTCTTCATGAATGAAGTATGAACTTGGTCTTTCCAAATTTCTCCACAACCTTCCATTGTTCCATATTTGGAGTGTTGTATTCTGTCATCTCTCTAGTTGACACCTCCAAATCCACATAACCTTCATAAGACACGGTAGGCAATCCTTTCTTAATAATTAAAGACTTATCCAATATCTCAAATTCCTCTATCAATTTTTCCACAATTGCCTTTCTTGTTAACCCTTTAACTAAATCTTCAAATTTGGAATGATCCATGTGATTTTGCATGAATAAGCTGTGATATTGCTCCTGGGAAAACAAGTGTCCTTCATCATCCAAAAAATAAGGGAGACCATCATCAAATAAATCTTTAAAAGAAAGCCTGAAATCCTTTATTTCAGAAGACATGTTACTAGCCTTATCTTGCACCACTTTCATGAGTTGATGTTTGTTGATAAACTTCTTTGCCCACAACACAATTGCTACTCTGTCTCTAATTCCCATGTATTGCAAATTCTGATACGTTAAATGTTTTAAGAAATTCAAAGTATTGTGGGTAGTATTCAAAGGCTTCTTTTCCATAATTTCATTGGCCAATTTCAATCTTTCAGTGGCTAAATTTACCAGTGCAATTTCATCATCAATAAAATTCAAATAATGCCTGAACTTGGTGATTTCCACAGACAAAGTATCCCAAAGCAAATACTTAGCTCCTTGTAGAGGAGATTTTCCTATATTTCTTTCTTTTAAATCATTGAACTTTTTCTGTAATTGGGTTTTATCATTCCATGATTTATTCTTCTCCTCAAGGCTCTTAGCCAATTCTGATTTGATCTTTTCATTTTCCTCTTTTAATTCTTTAATCTCTATTTTTTTCCAGCTCACCTGTGACATATGAACCAATAAAACATTTATGGAAATTTCATTTACTGGTCTTTCAATATTAACAAGGGGAAAATCAGTGTCAACAAAGGGTTGACTCATCAATTCTTCCATAACTTCTTTTTTGTCTCTTTGATCCTTTTCCAACTTTGCAATCCGAGCCATCGATTCGGTTCTTTCTACTTCCCACTTGTTTTTGTCTTCCTGTAGTTTCAACAACTTTCCTTTATAATCCATCATTTATTGATAAACTTTCTCTTTTTCCTCTTGAAGTGTAAATAATTCTGAAGATTGAACATGTTCAGCATTAGGGACTTTAAGCTTCTTCTTCAATACCTGAATGGTATTGTCCTTCTCCTCTATAAATTTTCTGGTCCCCTGCATATTATCCGGTTCGACCCTAATATTAAAACCTCTCCCTACAAATTTGCTTTGTTTTCAACCTTTTCATGCTTCAATTGAACCTCCATCTTATCTACAAGGGACTGTAATTTAGTAGTTTTCATAACTGCATGTAATAGATCAGAGTAAATAACATCTCCAATTTATTTATGGATTTGTATTTTATCAAGAACACTGATTTTGTCTAACTTCACCTCCATTTCAGATACTTTCTTGTCACTTACCACATCGAACTTCAGGGTATTCCTCTCTGCGTCTCGAGTAGAAATCAATGAAGTCTTTTGTTTGATTAAATTTCTAACTCGAGGAAGAAAATTCTTAGTTTTCTCCGATGATTGCTTTTCTTTGTCAGCATAAGTTGATATTAATTATGTCCTGGATTTGTAACGGGAACTGGATTTTGTCTTACTTTATTCATCGAAAGAATATTGAAGTATTTGTACAGACTTTTTCTAGAACAAGACAATCTTCTTCAAATCTTCTGAAAATATTTCGTCTGAAATAGTTTCCTCATCCTGAGGGTGTGTTTTGATCTTTTTATGAGAAATATTTTCATCTACATCCATGCCATCAGTTTCAAAAAGACTCCTATTATTCAAAATGATGGAATTAACAGGTGTTTAGGCCAATTCAGTCAATCTATTCCTTCTATCTTCATCGGCTTTTAAATCTTCTTCAAAAATAACCAAATTTGCTATTTTATCTAAGCCTTCAACAGTTTGATGATCGAATGGTTTATTTTTGTTCAACTGCTTCCTCTGAGAAATAATGTGATGTGGATCATAATTTAATTTTTGATCTTTCTGAGAATCCATAGCTTCCAACAACTTCTCTATGACTAACAAGGCGCTTTTGTTTTTAAAGATGAAAGGACCAACTTTGAGAGGAAATTTAACATTCGAAGATTTTCTAAATTCCCCAAAATTTTCTTATTTTGCATATAACCTCTGTCTCATAAACTCTAATGCGAATATTCTTGGAGTAAAAAAAGTGGGTAATCTGTATGGTTCTCCAATGAACCCATATAGTCTAATAACAGTGAATTATTTATACAAGAACCAATCTCCTGTTTTGTCTTCTGAGGAAGACTGTAACATAAGTTTCATGTCTTCCAACACCCTTGGCAAGACATCATCGAAAAGCAATTTGTAAATATCATCCATGATTGTATTTACAAACTCAAACCTGTTAATCTGTTTTGGGAGGTCCAGAGAGAACACGGTAGAAAAGAACTGCAAATTCGACACATTACAACACATAAACATGTTCAGCAAATATGACTGATATCTAAAGAACCTGACTTTAAGGAATTCGACCAACTGGGCATGAATAACTTTGGCTAGATACTCATCAAGATTAAAACAACGGGTTGAATGGGATTAAGGGTCAATTGAACTTATACTTAGCAAAAACCTAAGATGACTTCATTAATATCAGTATCATCATCCAAACCCAGAATTTGACTGACCAGTGACATGACCAACTATACTTCCTCCTTGAAAATATTAACATTGTATGGTATAACTAAACCTTATAACGACTAACCATCTTTCAGAATACTAGATAAAAATGGCATCTAACTTCAGTTCTACAATTCTTGTACAATTGAATCAAGACTTGTTCATTTAAAGACTCACAGTTATCAGGGAAATTATCAGGTAGACTCAAAACCCCGCAAATAGTTTTCTTGTCTACTCTACAAAGGATTTTTGATGTCGTATGACTCATAATAGCTCTTTCAAAGGACAAGTAACTATTCACACACCATTCGACAAATTCAGGGATGGGTAGGGTTTGTTCAATAGCAAAATAATAAAATAAAGAACTGCAGACATTTAGAATATCATTCCCTTGTGAATTATGTTGCCACAAATGCTCCTTTGAAACTGATACACTACAAACTGACAGAATAGGGTCAAATACATTCCTATCTCTATCAACAATAAACTCTTCTCTCTCATCTATAATTCTTCATAATATTCCTGAATCTTGCTCCTTCTCCATAATAAACAATGGCGACAAGTCTTCAACAAAGTCTCAACGTTTTAAGGCTTACCTGGTAACTATTGGATAAATAGAAGTTGAATTTCTTAAAATATGGCGCACTATCCTTTCTTCTTCTCACCCGCAGCATGCAAACAAAAATGACTTTACCTAATTCAACTCACTTTTTATACACCGGCTCATTCTGGGACCCTTACTAAGTTGTTTTTCCTTTTACCGCTTTCCTTAGCGGAACTCACCAAAAGTCACCATGTGGAAAGCGGTTTAAATTCCGATACCACTCTTCCCTTTTAATTATCTCATAGTTTCACACTTCGGAATAGAATGGTACCATTGATGAGATTTCACGTTTTGTTTGAACCGTTGGATTAAAATCTTTTTTTACATAATCCGCGAGCATTTCTCATTTTTCCCAGTGTGCATCTTCACCTCGCGTACTGCCTCATGATCGTAGATTTTATTTAATTTATTCCTTATCTATTGATATTGCTATCTTGTTAACCACTTCCGCTTCTCCATCAAAATTTATCTCTTGTGCAACTTTTCCCAGTGGATCCATTTTCAACTGTAGATTTTCACACTCATAAATCTACACCTTTAGATTGTGTAACGAATCAGCCATAATGCGCATTTTAATAAGGGACTCATGACTACCAACCTTTACCAATTTTATGTATCCCTTTATCACTTCTTGACCACATTCTTCCTCAATTGTTCAACATAGAGGGTGTTAACAACTGGCTCTAACTGGAGATGATATCCTCCCTGTGAGGTATCAAAGAACTCATAGACTAGGTTCTTGTCTCTAACTTTTGCTTCCAAATATCCAAACTTTTTACTTTTTTCTCTGATATATATAAAAGGAAAATGACTATCCTCCTAAATCTTAGGGCCTTCACTCCGGGCTTCAAAAATATCTGGTTCACCATATGTACTGTCTTCAAGAAACTTTAATATTTACAAACTATGGTACAAATTTTACCCTCCTCCTTAGCATAGGTAATGTTTCAAAAATCTTCCATTAACAGGGTTACTCTCCAACGAAACCCCATTTGGATATTCCAGAACAAATGCATTTTCCCCTCTATAACCTGCAATAACATAAGGACCTACCCACATGTGGTCAAATTTTCCATGCTTTTCTTCCTTAGGAGAATCCCATTTTAATACCAAGTCATCAATTTGGAACTGTTCTTCTTTCACCCTTCTATCAAAAGTATTTTTCATTTTTTCTTGGTGTATTTGCACTTTATCATAAGCTTTATTCCTTTGCTACTCCAATTCGATAATCTAGTTTATCCTTCTCTACATGTGGTTCGGCTCATCCTGTTGTTCCTGAAAATATTTCATAATTGGAACACCCAATGATGCTGGAAAAATGACTTCAATTCCATATACCAATTGAAGGAGACATTCCAATTGCCCTTTTAGTACTAATTCTATCAGCCCACAAAGCATACTTAAGCTTGGTGTGCCAAGCTTTCTTGTTATCTTCTAACAACTTTTTAATAATTCTTACCAGACTCTTATTAGAAGACTCGACCTCTTATTAGAAGACTCTGCCAATCCGTTTCCCTGTGGGTAGTAAGCAGTTGAATGATGTAAACTGATATGGTACTTATGACAAAAATTAATCATCTTTTTGGATTTAAAAGTTGCTACATTATCAGTCACTATTCTTCTAGGACACCCAAAACCTAGCCAATATATTTTCTTCAAGAAAATCCATAATTACTGTCTCAGTAGCTCTCCTAGTAGGTATTGCTTCAATCCACTTTGTGAAATAATCAGTGGCTTTCATAATCCATTTATGTTGTCCTGAAGAATTTGGATTTATTTCTCCAATGAAATCTAAACGCCACTACTAAAAAGGAGCTTCTACCATTATTGGATTGAGAGGGAGTGGAATTACCTTTCTTTTGCCATAAAAAAGTTGGCATTGATGACATGTGCTAGTTTCTTTGTACATGTCTGAAGACAATGATGGCCAATGAAAACCTGCTCTCATAATTTTCTTTGTTGTTACTTTCAAAGAATGATGTCCTCCACAATATCCTTTATGAAATTCTTTCAATATGTGCTGGGCTTCATTTTCTAAAAGGAAATTAAGTAACACACCTCCAGGATCCTTCCAGTAAAGGTACTGATTTAAAATACAAAATTTAGTAGCTTTCAACTTCACAGATATTTCTCTTGTTTTTCGTAATCCTGTAGGAGCTTGTAAATTTTGAAGAACATGAACAATATCAGAATACCATGGAGATGTAGTAAAATCGATCATTACCTCCACCTCCGTGTCCAACTGACGAGATTGACTAGATAAGAAATTAAGCTGTAGAGATTCACAGTTTGAATATGTCAACATCTTTGCAAGTCATTTACCTTTAATCAGCTTGGTAGGTATGATTTCTATATCATACTCCAATAATGTTGATACCCATTTCACTCTCCTTGCTTCTGGGTTAGGATGTCTGAGAATCCCTTTTACTACACTAGTCAGAACATGAGCAATTATATGAGAATGAAGAATATACACACTGAAATCTTTGAAAGCTTCAGCCAAAGCATATGCTTGCTTCTCCATAATATCATATTTTAATTCCCCATCTCTCAACATCTTACTGAAAAAGGCTATAGGTTGCTCCATGTTCTCATTATTCTTCTGTAACAAAACTACAGCAATAGTATGTTCTGAAGCATACGAAAATATTAAGAAATCTTTAGTGAAGTCTGAACTCACCAACATAGGAGCTTCTGAAATGGCTTGCTTTATTTCTTTAAAAGATTTCTTAGCCTCTGCTGTCCATTTTATTTCATAACCCTTTTTCAGCATATTTGTGATATTCATTAATATTTTAGCAAAACTGGGAATGAATATTCTCAAAAAATTTACCTATCCGAGGAATGATTGTATTTATTTTTTGCTTCTTAGTGCTCCTCCCTTCAAAATTGCACTAACTCTATCAAGATCAATATTTATTCCATCCTTTGAAATTATGTGGCCCAACAATTTTCCCTCTTCTAATGCGAAATTTGATTTTTTTGGATTCAATGATATACCAAATTTTTTGCATTTTATAAAACCATTTTCCAAATGGTGAATATGCTCTCTATCAGATCTTGAATATATCGTGATGTCATCCATATAGATTACCACAAATTTGCAAATTTCTCCTACAAAAGCAATATCCATGGCATGCTGGAATGTAGCCCCTGCATTCATCAAAACAAAAAGGCATCTTTGCATACATAAAAGTGCCCCATGGTGTGGTGAAAGCAGTATTTTTTTATCTTCAGGTAACATCTTAATCTGACTGTACCCTAAAAAATCATCCATCATTGAAATTCTTTCTGCTCCGACCACTTTCTGCAAAATATGATCCATCTTTGGCAAAGGGTAATTATCTTTCATTGAGACTTTATTCAAATTCCTGAAATCTATGCACAGCCTTATTTCTCCATTTTTCTTTCTGATGGGAGCCAAATTAGCGACCCACGTTGAGAATATTAAATTCACAATAATTTTGGCATCAAATAATTCTTTGATTTCCTTCTCAATAACCGGTAACAACTTTGGATTTATTCTTCTAAGTTTCTGTTTGAAAGGTTTTTCTCCAGGTTTGATTGGAATAGTATGTTGTATTATTGAAGAATCATATTCCTTAAGGTCTTCGTAACTCTAGGCAAACACATCTGTATGCTTTTTCATCAAGTTCACATATTCTTCTTTTTCTTTGGTAGGAAACTTTTTAGATAGTTTCATGATCTTTGGATTCTCTTTAGTACCAATATTTCTATCTTCAATAGAATTATCAACAGGTTTCCCTTTTGGATATTTGGAAACATCATTTTGATCAAAATTTTTATGTAAAGGGATCAAACCTCTTGGTATAAAATTACCTTTTAATTGAATGATATCCTTTCCTCCTAAAGTTCCCTTCAATTTTTCAGTACTAATATTTTCTTCTTCGCTTTCTTCAGCATCTTGGAAATTTTCACAATTATCATTTTCACCATCAATATGAGTGTTCACAAACTCCCCAGACAATTCCAAAAATATTTTTATCTACATATCATCCTCAAATACCTGCCAATATTTAGAATTATAAGGTATGGATGGTCTATTTACAATATCTACTTGATATTCCCTTTAACCAGCACTTGGAGTTTTAAACTTACCAGCAACAATTGCCGAAGAATCAACTACTGTATTCTCATATCTAGGAACCACCTTAATTGTATGTTCTATAAAATAGTTACCAAACATATCCCATACTTAATTTCTATAAGCTCTCATCCGGGGATGTCTGGTTTGATAACTATCATTCACCTGGCTTATTACAACCTTTGAGTCTCTCAAAACTATTATCCTTTGTGCTCCCATATCTTTCAATGCATGCAAACCAAGTAAAAAAGCTTCGTATTCAACCACATTATTCATGCATTCAAATGTTAATTTATATGATAAAGCTTTAAAGTCCCTGATAGGAGAAATTATATATACACCAGCACCAGCACCAACCTTTTCCACGGACCCATCAAAGTACATAGTCCAAAATCCATCTCTTTTCTATTTCTTTTCCAAAACATCTTGTTCTTGTCCTCCCTCTTCATTCTTTTCAGATTTAATTTGCAATGTAGATTTTAAATCACATGGGATAGTACCGTTAAAGAAAATAGAAGAGCCCAAATCAATATCAACAACATATATATGATGAATATCAGGTCTATCTTGACTGCTCACTACATAACGAGTTCTTTTCTCACTGTACAACCTCCTACTTCCATCTTGGACTGGAATAGTAGTGTATGACATGTCCATTTGTAAACTACCTTTTAATTTTGAAGGCCAGGACCTTGATAACAATATTCCAAATTTTGGGGGAATGTCTGCCACCACAACATCCATTACTATTGCTTTAGCTGGCAATTTATTTAAGGTCACTACCATATCTTTAATTAGACCCAGACACTTCACCCTCTTAGAACCAAAAGAATACAAATATTTGTATGGTCATGTAACTTCTAGTCCCAAAATTTCAACTAATCCTTTATGCATTAAATTATGTGATGCACCTGAATCTAACATGGCATTATGTACAACCATATCATGTACATTCAAACTCAAATAAAATGGAGGAACCTCTTCATCATCTATAATTTCAACCTCTGGCCCAAATGAAATAGTAGGATTATCATCTGTTAACTGTAAAATGTCTGACTGAAACTCTCCTTAACCTTTAACCATCCTTGTTATTATATCCATGTACTCATTATTCCTCAACAACTCATTAAAGGGCACATATATTTTCAGTTTGGAAAGTTCATTCTGTAGATTGAAGATAGAAGTAAATTTCTCTACCTCTACTGGTGCCATTTGTTTTGTTCCCTTTGTTTTTTCTATTTTATTCTCAATTTCCTTATTCACAATAGGATATTTTTGTATTTCCTTTCCTTTTTCTGTATTTAATGAACTGGTAGAAGGCTGGTTTGAATTTGGCCTCCCTTTATTTACAACAACATCTATGTTTCTTAACCTGATCTTCCTTTGTACATCATCCATAGCATGCAAATAACCCCTCTGATACTAATCTGATTCCTTTTCAAAATAATCATTCCCAAATTCTTGTGAAAACATGTAATGTTCTTCTTCAGTAAGGTATATCTCTGAATCTAATTCCCCGAAAATATGAATTTCATTCTCAGTAGGATCTCCATTATCTGCAAAATAATTCTCAAGGAAAGGTGGTTGAATTTGTTGTTCTTCTTGATTCCTTGGGTTTCTCATATCTCTTTGCCTTTTTTGTGGAGGCATAGGAGGATTTGTCTTTCTAAAGTTTGGATTTCTGATTTGAGGATCAGCTTGTTCTCTATTAAATCATCTATTGTCCATAGTCAATCTATCCATTAACTTCTCCATTATTTTCAACATCATTTCAAATTTAATAACAGTAGCGGAAGAAGAAGTAGAAGGAATATTTTCTTCTCTTATTTCCTCCTATCAATGTCTCTTTGTTTCATCTTTCCACTGGCCATCATATTTGCTTCCACTTCTAAAGCATCTGTGAACATGGCAGCGAGACTCACTGACTTTCTCTCCCTTAATGAAAATGCAAAGTCATTATCAAAGGCCTCATCATAATGAAGTTTATCAGTAGCTCGAGAAGGTTTATTAACTTCTGGAATGGAATTATAAACTCTCATAAATCTACTTGAAAATTCATGAACAGATTCAAAACCCCCTTTCTTAAGACTATTGTACTGGGACAAGAGCTGTAAAGGGCTTTGTTTATCATCCCACTTTTCTAGAAATGAATTTTGGAAAGCTTGAAAGGTCAGGATAGATACAGTTGGAAAATATTTAAACCATTTCTTCGCTTCCCCTTATAAGCTTTGAGCAAACAACCGCATTTTAACATCCGCATAATCGACTTCCTCCAAGTCAACAAAATCTTCAAATTTAGCCACATGCTGCTTTGTTGTTATACCTCCCTCTCCATCAATTAAGAAATTATCTAGGAATAATTTTGGGGAAGATCATGCAATACAACAGGTAAACGTAAAGGAGCAAATCTGGTTGCCATGGGTCTAGGTGGATTTGGAGGGACTGAGGAATTTTGAATGATTTGAACAATAGGTCTTTCTTCAACCTTCGCAGACTGTTGAAGATCTCTCCAAAGGGAATCAAGTAAATAAGATTCTAATCTACGAGGGTTGAATTCAACATTTTTAATATCAGATTCAAATTTAGATTTCAACAAACCTTTTTCAACATTAATTTCCCATTCTTGATCAAGGATGTTATGAAAATATTGAGAAGATGATGCACCAAACAAATAAATATCTATATTTTCTTTGTCTTTTTTCTTAAATAACTTTTTTGGATCCTCCAAACTTCGTAAAACTTCAGTATCAGAATTACCTCATGTATGTCTTTTCGAAGCCAGAATGTCTTTTGAAATCTTGAAATAATTTTAAACTAGAATCGCCAGGGAAAATGTATAACCTTTTTACTGACAAAAATTCTTGTTTGCCCATAGAAATATTTTCTTGATCTTTATAAACTTTGTCGTTCCTCCCAGGGCTGATTTGCATCTTCGTCGTCGGCGACCGTGCCAATTTGCTAGCACTCAAAATATACCCAAGGTTGTGAAAGGTAATCTTAAGGTAACAACAAAAACCACTTTAGAAAGAAACTAGGTTTTCTTTCCGGAGAGGCATCTCTCAGATATAAATTTAACAAGGCCAGATATTGGAGTCAATAATTTAAGTTATGCAGATGGTTGAAACAACACATATAACCATTGGGAAATGGAGTCAAAACAGATAAACATAATACAAAGCTTCATACACAGAATTTCAACAAAGGCAAGATAATCATTCAGCTACAGTCATTCATTGATTTTCAGGTGAAAGGAGAGAAACATGAACAGTACATCAATATAGAGCATCATAAGAAGAATTCCATATCAAATTTAGAGGAAATATTTGTGAATATTTGAAACAATAGCTAGAGCATAGCATGTATGAATTCTGAAACTATTAACTTACTACTTTCAGATATGAAAGAAAACATAATGGAAGGTAAACAATGAGAAAACAATCACATGGAAAGAAGGCACAGACTGTAACATAAACGACACATGAATATTTGAATATCAAATAGCATTCAACTCTATTAATCTTATTCAAAAATCATAAGTTCTCAAAAACATCGATCCAAGATTATGGGTTCCAACCCCCAATACATGAAATAAATTCAAATATATACAAAAATAGTTTCTTCCCAAGAAGATCAATAACCAATTAATCTGTTAATCATATGTTTTTGTAACCATATCCCTAATAACTAGGAATAATAATTACATGCTTTGATTCAAATAACATATTGTTTGTTTATAGAAAACTTAGTAACTGCAAGGTATCCCAAACAAACAACTTCACGAACTACAACACCTGTCTTCATGAATGAAGTATGTACTTGGTCTTTCCAAATTTTTCCATGACCTTCCATTGTTCCATATTTGGAGTGTCGTATTCTGTTATCTATCTAATTGACACCTCCAAATCCACATAAGCTTCATAAGACATGGCAGGAAATCCTTTCTTAATAATTAAAGACTTATCCAATATCTCAAATTCCTCTGTCAATTTTTCCACAATTACCTTTCATGTTAACCCTTTAACTAAATCA
Organism: Pseudotsuga menziesii; assembly: GCA_001517045.1. Classification (NCBI taxonomy): domain Eukaryota; kingdom Viridiplantae; phylum Streptophyta; class Pinopsida; order Pinales; family Pinaceae; genus Pseudotsuga; species Pseudotsuga menziesii. The sequence goes on from LPNX010182775.1 coordinate 46,600, forward strand.
AATTTGGAATGATCCATGCGATTCTGCACCAATAAGTTGTGATATTGCTATTGGGAAAACAAGCATCCTTCATCATCCCAAAAATAAGGGAGACCATCATCAAATAAATCTTTAAAAGCAAGTCTGAAATCCTTTATTTGAGAAGACATTTTATTATCCTTATCCTGCACCACTTGCATGAGTTGATTTTTATTGATAAACTTCTTTTCCCACAACACAATTGCTACTGTGTCTCTGATTCCCATGTCTTGCAAATTCTGATATGTTAAAGGTTTTAATAAATTCAAAGTATTTTGGGTAGTATTCAAAGGCTTCTTTTCCATAATTTAATTGGCCAATTTCAATCTTTGAGTGGCTAAATTTACCAGTGCAATTTCATCATCAATAAAATTCAAATAATTCCTGAACTTGGTGATTTCCACGGACAAAGTATCCCAAAGAAAATGATTAGCTCCTTGTAGAGGAGATTTTCCTATATTTCTTTCTTTTAAATCATTGAACTTTTTCTGTAACTGGGTTTTATCATTCCATGTTTTATTCTTCTCCTCAAGGCTCTTAGCCAATTCTAATTTGATCTTTTCGTTTTCCTCTTTTAATTCTTTAATCTCTACTTCTTTTAAGCTCACTTCTGACATAGGAACCAATAAAACATCTGCGGAAAATTCATTTAATGGTCTTTCAATACTAACAAGGGGAAAATTAGTGTCAACAAAGGGTTGACTCATCAATTCTTCCATAACTTATTTTTCGTCACTTTGATCCTTTTTCAACTTTGCAATCTGAGCCATCAATTCGGTTCTTTCTACTTCCCACTTGTTTTTCTCTTCCTACAGTTTCAACGATTTTCCTTTATAGTCCATCATTTCTTGATAAAATTTCTATTTTTCCTCCTGAAGTGTAAATAATTCCAAAGACTGAACATGTTCAGCATTAGGGACTTTAAGCTTCTTCTTCAATACCTGAATGGTATTGTCCTTTTCCTCTAGAAGCCTTTTGGTCACCTGCATATTATCCGGTTCGGTCCCTAAGCTTAAAACCTCTCCCTGCAACTTTTTAATTTGAATCAAATTTGCTTTTTTTTCAACCTTTTCATGCTTCAAGTGAACCTCCATCTTATCTACAAGGGACTGTAATTTATTAATTTTCATAACTGCATGTAACAGATTAGAGTAAATAACATCTCCAGTTTGTTTATGGAGTTGTATTTTATCAGGAACACTGATTTTGTCTAACTTCACCTCCATTTTAGATACTTACTTGTCACTTACCATAGTGAACTTCAGGGTATTCATCTCTGCGTCTCGAGTAGAAATCAATGAAGTCTTTTGATTGATTAAATTTCTAACTCGAGGAAACAAATTATTAGTTTCCTCCACCGATTGCTTTTCTTTGTGAACATAACTTGATATTAATTCTGTCCTAGATTTGTAACGGGAACTAGATTGTGTCTTACTTTCTTCTCTAAAAGAATATTGATGTCTATGTACATACTTTTTCTAGAATAGGACCATCTTCTTCAAATCTTCTAAAAATATTTCTTCTGAAATAGTTTGCTCATCCTAAGGGTGTGTTTTGATCTTTTTATGAAAAATATTTTCATCTACATCCATGCCATCAGTTTCAAAAAGACTCCCCTTATTCAAAATGCTGGAATTAACAGGTGTTTGAGCCACTGCAGTCAATATGTTCCTTCTATCTTCCTCAGCTTCTAAATCTTATTCAAAAATAGCCAAATTTTCTATTTTATCTAAGCCTTCAACAGTTTGATGATCAAATGGTTTATTTTCGTTCAACTGCTTCCTCTAGGAAATAATGTGATGTGGATCATAATTTAATTTTTGATCTTTCTGAAAATCCATAACTTCCAACAACTTCTCTACGACTAACAAGTCGCTTTTGTTTTTAAAAATGAAAGGACCAACTTTGAGAGGAAATTCAACATTGGGAGATTTTTTAAATGCTCCAAAATGTTCTTCTTCTGCATATAACCTCTGTCTCATAAACTCTAACGTGAATATTCTTGGAGTCAAAAAAGTGGGTAATCTGTATGGTTCTCTAGTGAACCCATATAGTCTAAGAATAATGAATTATTTATACAAGAACCAATCTCCTATTCTGTCTTCTGAGGAAGACTGTAACATAAGTTTCATGTCTTCCAACACCCTTGGCAAGACATCATCGAAAATCAATTTTTAAATCTCATCCATGATTGTATTTATGAACTCAAACATGTTAATGTGTTTCGGGAGGTCAGGAGAGAACATAGTAGACAAGAACTGCAAATATGACACATTAGAACACATAAGCATGTTTAGGAAATATGACTGATGTCTAAAGAACCTGACTTTACGGAATTCAACCAACTGGGCATGAATAACTTCAACTAGATACTTATCAAGATTAAAAAAATGGATTGAATGGGATTCAGGGTTAATTGAACTTATACTTAGCAAAAAACCTAATATGACTTCATTAATATGAGTAGCATCATCCAAACCTAGAATTTGACTGACCAGTGACAAAACCAAACTGTACTTCCTCCTTGAAAATATTAACATTGTATGGTAGAAATAAACCTTCTAACGATTGACCATCTTTCATAATACTAGATAAAAACTGGCATCTGAGTTAAGTTCTACAATTATTCTACAATTAAATCAAGACTTGTTCATTTAAAGACTCACATTTATCAGGGAAATTATCAGGTAGACTCAAAACCCTGTGAACATTTTTCGCATCTACTCTACAAAGGATTTTTGACATCGTATGACTCATAATAACTCTTTTGGAGGATGAGTAACTATTCACAAACCATTCGACAAATTCAAGGATGGGTAGGGTTTATTCAATAGAAAAATAATATAAGAAAGAACTACAGACGTTTAGAATATCATTCCCTTGTGAATTATGCTGCCACAAACGCTCCTTTGAAACTGATACACTACAAATTGACAGAATAGGGTCAAATACATTCCTATCTCTATCAACAATAACATCTTCTCTCTCATTTAGAATTCTGCATAATATTCCTGAACCTTGCTCCTTCTCCATAATAAACAATTGCGTCAAGTCTTCAACAAAGTCTCAATGTTTTAAGGCTTACCTAGTAACTGTTGCATACGTAGAAGTTGACTTTTGGAAAATATGGTGCACTATCCTTTCTTATTCTCACTCGTAGCATGCAAATGAAAATGACTTTATCTAAGTCAACTCACTTTTTATACACTGACTCATTCCGTGACCCTTACCAAGTTGTTTTTCCTTTACCGCTTTCCTCAGTGGAACTCACCAAAATTCACCACGTGGACAGAGGTTTAAATTCCTCTACCACTCTTCCATTTTAATTATCTCACAGTTTGGCACTTCGAAATAGAATGGGACTGTTGATAAGATTTCACTTTTTGTTTGAACCGTTGGATTAAAATTTGCTTTTACATAATTTGCCAGCATTTCTCATTTTTCCCAACGTGCATCTTCATCTTGCGAACTACCTCACAATCGTAGATTTTATTTAATTTATTCCTTAGCCATTGATCTTGCTATCTTGTTAACCACTTCCGCCTCTCCATCAAAATTTATCTCTTGCGCAACTTTTCCCAACAGATCCATTTTCAACCGTATATTTTCACACTCATAAATCTACACCTTTAGATTGTGCAACGAATTAACCATAATGTGCATTTTAATAAGGGACTCATGACTACCAACCTTTACCAATTTTATGTATCTCTTTATCACTTCTTAACCACATTCTTCCTCAATTGTTCAACATAGAGGGTGTTAACACACCACAAAACTGAAACATTAGTTACTTGACTACAGGTTGTTGCATTTATAAATTAGTGTATGTGGCGGTATGTTATCATAGTGTACAATATTCATTTGCATCATAATATGGTAAAAAATTCATACAATATCACACAACCACAAATACTATACAATGTGAGAATATATCGTGGCATACACTGTAATTCACCACTTGCACAAATATTGTTTCTCTGTACCGAAAGAATTGCACCCAATGATTTAATCTTTGTCATGAATATTTGATGAGTTAAAATATAAATAACCAGACTAATTTGTTTTACCACTAGTAATTACTTCCTTTCTGTCAAAATAGAGTAGACACTAGTAAAAATATATGCTCTAAATTAAATTACAGCTAGATGAGACATCCTCTTGCATGACTACAAGGTTCAACTTTATCTCACTCCTCTTAGACAAGATACACATTTGAGGGACATCAGAGAAGAAACTATGTTGGGTTTAATATCAACCACAACCATATCTTTTTCAAGTATTCAGTACATGATGTTGTAGGAAAACAAAAAATTTCCATGGAAAAAAAATATTCACTGTTGAAATAGCTTAAAAATAAAAAGGAAAGAAGTGAAGTACTAGACTATTTTGATGGAAACATGATGTTTGGTGAGACTAAGAGATAGTAAATTGTGAGTTGAATGGATTTGGGCACCCAATTGTCTCTTTCAGTGTTGTAAGATACAAGGGGTTCTTATATTTTCTCACCGTGAATTTCTCAATGTCTTGCAATTGAAAAATATGGGTGTTAGAATGAAATTCTCAATGTGTTATATTCCTGGTTCCTAGTAAACTTAGTCTCAATACGTATTATATTTGTATTGTATTTGTTTTTTACTCTACCTAAATTGTTAATATTTCATAGGTGATTTGGTCAAAGATGATCACTCACTTAAAATGTTTTTGATAATTGTAATAATAGAAGAATTGGTCAAAAAACAGTCTCCTCTTATTTTTGCATAATTTCCCTTCATTTTCCTTTGTTGTATGTGATTTTTTTCACATTGTTGTTACTATGTTTATTGTAGAGTTTTGCAATTTTGGTCTCCTTTCCAAAAACACTCTGTGAAACCTCAACTTCAACTGGTTTGGGTGGTTTACAAGTGTTTCAAAACACTTATTTCTTGTTTGCATACCATTCACAAACATCTATCTCTTTATTGCTCGAAGTTATATCTCAAAATTCCTCCATTTCTAAAATCTGTTTGTAATTTCCTGCAATTATAGTTTTCTTTCCTGTTTGCAATTCATGATTGCAAGTTGTTCTACTTTTCGTGACTATTCTTCCATATAGAGTTTCTTTACAAAAAACTTGGATGGTAATAGAATTGGAATTCGTCACTCTTGTGATACCCCTAGGATCTTGTAGGCATTTCCTCTTACTTAGCCCTTAGCACTATAAGGAGTGTATCGTCTTCTAGTGCATTAGCATTTTCATATTGATTGCTAACTATGCCAAGGAGCATATATTGACCCCACCATACAGTAATGGCTAGGATTTCCAATTCCAACAAGGATATCATTCACTAATGCATTGGCCCTTTCATACTTATTGATGACTGTGATGAGGAGCTTGTATTGAGGCCTTCTTACCTATCCTCGACAACTAGCTCTAGCTGAGGGGTTAGCATCCTGATTCATCCACATGATACGTTAAGGTAACAAGGTGGCCGATAAGCTAGCTGGAATCCTGAATTCTCCACATGATACATCGAGGTAACAAGGTGGTCGATAAGCTGGTTGGAAGCCTGATTCATCCATGTGAGATGTCTAGGTAACAAGGTGGCCGATAAACTGGTAAACCTTAAAATGGATACCTTCCAGGTTTTACAAGTGAAGGATTGGGATATGATAGTTGACAAGATAGGGCAGGACAGTTGTATGAACCTAACGTTCCAAGACATGAAAGGAACAAATGACACAAGTAGGGCAGGATAGGGGACAATATTGATTATCCTTTGACTATGTGGATAGGAAAGTATCTGAGAGGTTGATCCATGTGAATGGAATACTTGATTTAATGTAGCCTCGAACCATCATCAGGAACTTCTATTTTCGTCAAGCTAGTGTATGTGTAGGCATGAAAGGTGGTAAAGGGAAATATGAATGCCTGCATGGGTTTTACTTGATCTGGACTATGGAACGAATGAAAAGTATCATGACCAATACTGTGGTGATGATGATGTATATAAGGAAATTACTCTTTATAGCAATGGAGGGTGACTAGAAAAACCATATAAGAATTTTAATTTCTGTTGCAACGTACGTCAACAAGAGGTTAGGATTAAGCTATTGGGAAGAGTCTCAGTATCGGAAGGGAGGAAATGTCATGGAAGGATGAATAGGAAGAGGGAAGCACAGTTTAAACCAAGAGGAGGACTCTAGGAAAGATTCCAAAGCTCAACAAAAGGAAATATTGGAATATCAGATGTCCGATCTCGAGCTCCCGTAGGAATTTCAACAACGAATCAATGAAACAGAAAAATAGTTGTGGGAGGAGGTTGACATAGAGAGGATTCATGTAGAATGTTGGAAGGAAGAAGAGTGGATCCTATATAATGTTCATATTGTAGGAAGGGTAAGTCTTTATGAGAAGACTGTCTCTCTTTTCTGGGTGATGAAAAACTTTCTTGGGTGGTCAGCATGGGCCAAGCATGGAGGCATTTCATCCAGAGCACATCAGGATAAGTGGTGTTCTTCCATAAATGTGGATATCCAACAACTGAATTCCAAATTTGATTTCCTCATAACAATTCTGGGCTTTCCCCCACCCCCCCGCGTGCCTCCTCCTATGGATGCTCAGAATATGATGAGGATATCTCATGCCAAGGTCGCATTCCAGACCTCTTGTACATCCTGCTCTAAAAGGGTCATGTTGGGATTGTTTGTTTTATTTCTGCTGCCGTCGAAGGATCTTAGTGCCTTTAGTCTGATTAATCATAGCCCATTTCTATCTCTACTGTTAGTACTCTATTGGATTTTGGATTCACCATTATGTTGGAATATTTTTTCTTAACCGTGTTAGAAGAACAGTGAATCCTTGGTGTCACGATCCCATGTCTCTTGTTTCAGTATTGTGTTTTGGATGAAAGGGATGGTAATAACTATTGTGGGAAGTAAGCTATGTGGGGATGTTTTAGGGGATGATTTTGTATGGTGC
>LPNX010182775.1:53768-79520 GCA_001517045.1 Pseudotsuga menziesii
AATTTAATTTGTAGATTTATGGAAACATTAATTGGTTGGAGGCACACCTTCTTGGATATTCTTTTCACATACTCTACCATGCGATATCTTCACATATCTACTCTTTCTACCATAAGCTGATCTCTAAAATTATTTCTTATAGAGTGATGAAACTCAACATATGTCACCACTCTAGCTTATTTTAATTGAATAATATTGACCCACATAATTTGGTTCGAGAAGAATCTTGTTGTTGGCAATTGAATGACTAATGGCAGAACTTGCTCGATGATGCCACTAGAACAAAACATTTTATTGTCTTGTTGAATGTTCATAACTAGCAACGTGGACTAAGGAAACTTTATCGATGACTTGGAAACTTCAAGTGTCTTGCCATTGATAGTTACATCTTGAATGGGTTTTTTAGGCTGCCACAAAATTCAATTGTTTCGATATTCACTCAAACAACTAAAAAATGAACATGAATATAACAATAATAGTAGATAATCCTATATGAAACCGCCACCTATAACATAATTATGAGTTGGATTAGAAACCATTTTAAATGTGATATAAATCGAATCAATATGAACTAATGCTAATATGATAAGCATGTCTACATAATCTACAATTATGTAGGTATGTTAATTACTACTACAAAAGGATTAAGGCCTGAAGTAGGAGAATTACCTGAATTCTGGGACCATAAACCAACATGTCAAATATTTCCTATAAGATGATTTATCAACAAAAAAAATAGAACAAGGATTTGTTTAACTTCTCATAGAGGCATCTACAGAGACTTGACATGCACTAATATTTTGGTTGCTTTCAATTTTGCTCTAAGATTAGTAATTTTGGCCCTGTTAATTTTGTCCTGCTTCATCAGCTTCTTATTCCTTTTGAGCAGTATTTTTATTAAAACTTTATATTCACATTATTTACATTCATGCCTTCCAACTTTCCAAGCCAAGTCATCAATTCTGGTTTTAGACTGCAATTTCTTCATCCCTGAAAATGTTGATAAGTACAGACTCTCTAAGAGAAGTTTCTAGTTCATAAATCCTTAATATTTGAGTGTCCATTAGAAAATGGTATGTAATTTTATTTTCTTTACCTTGAGTCAAATCATAAAATTTGTTTGGTTTTTTATTAACCTCTTGATCAAACTTTTTGAAATGAATATCATGAGCATTTTGGTCTCGTGTTTTAGAGGTGGAATCGTATAAAAATATATGATTGATTTGAGTAGTGATATCAAAATTGTCCTGATCATTTGAAAATTCATTCTGAGATTCACTAAGTTGTATTGGAGAGGAAACAATTGGCAATGATTTTAGTTTGTCTAAAGAGGCCGCAACCATTCTTCTTGTTATTCTTCTTGTCGCTACTTGACTAGTTTTCCCTTAAACATTTTTCATGACCCTATTGATTTTAGCTTCAGGGTTTTCTATTTGATTTCCTGGAAATATTTTACCATTTTGCTGATGAGATAGACATTAAGCCTTGGATCTTGATGAAGTATTTTGGATATGACACTTACAACCAGAATTCTCAAGTATTTTGGCAGGAGCAGAGTCAAAGGGACCTAAGTTATTTCTTGAATTATGGGTTTTAGATTCCTTGGAATTCAAATGAGAATTTAAATCATGAAATTGAAAAGAATGTCTTGTATGAGACTCAGTTAGATTCACTTATGAGAAACCCCCAATTTATTCACTAGGGTTAAGTGGATTGCATATTTGCATTTGCATATGGTTTTAGGAACCTGAATGAATTCACCTTGGTGTATAGATTCATGTTTCCTCTACATTCCAATGTTCACTAAAAACCTTATGTGGGTGAAGTGGATCTCATCAACTAGATGAGTCAATGGCTACAATAAATGTAAATATACTTCATTGTACATGAGGTCACTCGAATACAAAGAACCTCATTTGCAACAACAAGAGAGTTAGAGAATAAGCCACTAGGGACTAATAGGTCAGTATTCAAAGACATGATAAAGTAATAATTCTTGGCCCTTGATTAATGGGATCCTAAGCCCTATTTATGCATTTATCAATATGTTGATCTTCATAGTTCTCTTTTACAAAAGAGGAAGATATTATATCTATTATGGCCTTGATTTTATTTATGACAAGGTGGTCCTCTTGGATAGTGATGTTTATGATTATGATCTTTTCTTCATATAGTCACAATGATTGCATGCTCATTGAAATACCCATCACAAATAAATCCATATATGCACAACAAGGTTTATATCATGTGGAGGAAGAGATTTAGGAAAGTGATGTTGGGAGTCAATGTTTCTAGTCTCATTTACACCATCTATGGAAGGAGGTTGATTATTGTGATTGATTATAGTTATTGATTAAATATTAAGTTACTAATTATAGTGATTAGGTCCTTATTATACTAGCTAGTAACATTTTTAAATATTGAAATATGAAACAATAAATGCACCTTAAGATTTTTAAATGCTCATACTTGTTACATTTTGTACCCTTGAATGGGATACTTATATAGTCTAGTGCTTCTTTATATGATGGATCACATACCTCAATGTCAAGTCCAATCAAGAGACCATTTCCTAGGTCCATGTATACCAATGACCTATCATTCAAAGACCCATCCAAACTTTTTTATTTTTCATTCACAATAATGTATCTCCCAATTTGGTCTCGATCCTATGGCCCCAAATACCTCCTCATGCTAGAATTCCAAAGTAAGATAAGGAAATTTCAATCACAAAGACACTATGTTAGATCCTTCCCTTAATGGCATGTTTTCATCGCTATTCTAATGAATGGCACTATTTTCGTCGCTATTCCAACAAATGACATGTTTTTGTCGCTATTCCAACGAATGCCATTTTTTCGTCTCTATTCCAATGAAAGTTCATCTCTATAGCAACGAAAGGTGCATAACGTTGCTAGCACGACGATCCTCAGGGTCATTTTTGAATTTTTACAAAAAAAAAACTATTTTTCCACGAAAAATGCGATTTTAACTTTTTCGTGGCAAACTTTCGTGGGAAAATTGAGCCATATGTAGTAGTGAGTCCACAAATGTGGGTTATTCCCAAGTCGGGGGAGACACTGGGGATTCTTTGCAGGTGGGTTCGATCCATTATTGTTCAAAGGGTTAGGTTGTTGGCCACATCCTTGAGGCTGGTTATTACATTGATTCCTACTTCTCTTATTCCTTCCCTGCCCTTGTTGGTTATTGGGGGCGGGTTTGTTAAGGAGGTTTTGTTGTGCGTAGACCTGTCCTAGAGGAGTCAAGGCCAGAGCCAAAGTAGGTTGCACAGGCGGAGGGTAATAGACAGGAGTAGTTGGTGAGGATGCAAAGCCGGTCATCTGGCCATTACACAAGTGTTCTTAAAAATTAGGCCCGTGAACATGAGGAGATGGTGTGGGAGGTGCATAGGAAGGTGTGGATCTAGACTGATCCATTACGTGTGAAAAAATAGGGGTGTAAGCTGGTTGGGAAACACTTTGGTTTTTACTCAATGGGGTGGAATCGAAGGAGAGGTCAGGTAAAAGTAAGGATGTTGGGTAATAGAGCTGATGACTCCATCAGCAGCATGGGATGCCCCTGGCGTATCTCGACGTGAGGAGACAGCACGGGGACGATCAGATATAATGGTATATAAGTAGCTTGATTAGGCGTAGATGAGATCAAACTATTGTGCCTTCAGGATGGATTCCTGCTCGATTTGTGGGAGCTCAGATGCAATGTCCTTGGTGATGGGGGGAGTAATTTTTTTAGAAACCAATATAGGAATATTCTATCATCTAACTAGATCTTACACAAACTACGGTGATGTGGCCATTCATGGATATGATATTTGATATGGGTAGTTTTGTTTTGTCGACAGGATAATAGAATTTACACATGCTCATCATATCGAAAGGGTAACTGGAAATATTGTAGAAACATCAAGGATAACGAGGAAAATTCTAGGTAGGTGGAATGAGGCAGTTTGATGTACCATTAAGCCGCAATACTTGGTGAGTGTTCAATGGAATAGCCGCAATCAAACAAAATCATCCACTATGTTGTTAGATGAACACCATAAGTGAAATGACAAGATGTGGTTTTGGGGGTCCTCTCCCACCTTTCCCTCAAACTTAGGGATGTCTGAGGGGAGTTTGGTAGGCATGGGAGGCCATAATAGGTTATGATGAATAGGGTCATTGGTCAACCGTGCCAATTTAGGAAGGTTAATACTAGCCATAAAAGGTATACTAGAACCAAATGTGGATTCAGAAGGGCCAAGAATGGTGCTGGTGGCAACGGGAATGTGGTTCCCATGTGTTACTGGGGGTAGGTAAGGTTGAATTCCGATAATAGGAGTAGTCACTATAATGGTAGGAATAGTTGAAATGGAAGTGGAAGGGCCACTATGTAACTAGGAATATTCACCTTCTGCGGATAGAAGTTATTCCTCTGGTTTGAATGGTTTAGATCTAGAACAAATGAGTGAACGACAAAGGATGAAGACCTTCCCTGGATGTTGTAGACACCTAGAATGTTGTTTCGATAGTGAACCTGTGTACCTGCAAATAGATCAAACACGTAAACACATCAAGCTACCAGAAAATCATCTACTTATCCATGTTAGTGACTAAGGAATCTAACAACATGTACATGCGAAATCAAAACAACAGTAATGTGAGACAGAAATTAGCTTTGCATTAAGATGTGTGGAGAAGTTTACAACCAATGAAGCCTTAGTGTCGACATGCATCTCCACGAGACAAACACTTCATCCCCATAAGCTCCAACTTTTCTCTCTATTCTCTCCAATGGCTTGGGCCAAGTGGTCAACCCAACAAAATAACAAGTTCTCCCCCTCAACCATGGACATGAGCTTGTATTTATAAAGCTCAATGGATAGGAATGGTTGAGAGATTTTTGGATGAGGTGGCCTCTAAGATCCTATGATGGGGGATCTTGAGCTCAACTAAACCACAATGATATGGATAAGGGAGGACATGAGGATGATGATCTAGAAGCTTTGAGAAACTTCTCTTTTTCCCATTTTACCCAGGGTATCGCTTTTCTTAGCTTATGACAGAGCAGTTTAGATGAGAAACGCTTATGGGACAAAGGGCACAAGCGGTGGCACCACTTATGGCAAATAGGATGTAGGTAGTGCAAGCAAGGTACTGCTCATGGTTCACAGGGAAAGCGTAGTGCTGAGTATTTTCATGTAGAATTGACAAACATCATGGGTTTCCACTCTAAGTGATGGGATTAAGGGAAAACATGTAAGTCAAAGGTCTTATCACATTGTGGTGATAGGATTTGGGTATAACAGAATGCCCCCCAAAGCGTGAGTCTTAGAGGGATATGATAAATGAAAGCTTTGAGAGAACAAGTTGTCGCTTCGAGGTGAAGATGTCAGCTCCATCATAGCATATAGTTTGGTAGGCACATATAGTACATCAATATTTCTGACTCATAGACACAAGTAACCAACTCATGGATACGGAGCAATACAAGGCAGATACATGGGAGGAATAAACAAGAACGGCTACTAGAATACAGCATAGATCCATGTGATAGAGGACTCAAACTTGGACATAGATACCAGACATACAATGTAGATCTATGTCATACAGATGCAAATTTGAGCATATCCACGACCATACAAATGTGGATCCATGCTAGATATACAAAACTCCATTGCAACCTAGGAAAAGTAGTGAGCGCTTAAACAAATACCCAGGGTCTTCATCTCATCTTCCACAAAGTAAAATTCTATCCATGTGATTACAATGATCTGAAGTCGAACATGGTAGAAACCACTTGATTACCGGCTAATGATGTGAACTGTTAACAAGTGTGAGGGAGATCATCATTGATGTTAATGATTCCCAAGGTACCCTAGTATAGTCTACTGAGTGTGAATAGATGTCCTGATGTCAAACACCCAGTCAATGATGTGAACCTATGTCAAGAGTGAGAGAATCTGTCATTAAGGCATATAGATCTCAAGTTAGTAAGTTTTTGTTTCTAAGACTATTTCCTGGATGATGAGCTGATGTCGACGGGAAAAGTCTCATCGAAGGAGGGCCATGATGAGTCCCACATCAATGACATGAAACTCAGAACATAGTTTTGGAATGATGTGAAGGTAGTGACCATAGGATTGGCTCAAAAGTAATGATATAGAGACTGTTTTGATTGCAGAGGAAAAACTTCTTCAACTTCCCTTTGAACATTGGGCGGCACAACAAAATACTTGGTAGCATGACTAAACAGGACAAACACACAGTGTGACAGTGGACAATGCATTCTTTTGAAAGACTCAAAGGAGTGACATGACTCATGAAAGTGGATCGTCATGGACATTAGATGAATACCCAATTGATTGAAATGATATGCAAACAAGTGTCATGTTCAAAGGTAACGAAAAACTACTACCATTTACTTGAAAAAATGATTCCCTTCCCATTTTCCCCATCATGATCAATGAGTGCCTCCTTTCAGTTTTATGAGTTCAAAAAAATTAGATAAATAGTACACTATGCCTATAGCTGTTATTTGCTTTCCATTTCCTTTCCACAATAGTTTGTGAATGAAGTTGTATACTATTAGTCACGATACATAACTTTACAATCAAGTTGACGCACGGGACATAGGAGGTGAATGTAAATGTTAAAAGGGAAACTAAACCTCTATAATGAAAGAAAATTGGGATTCATCACATGTCAATGGCCATATGACCCAATTCTGGAGATTGCCATTGCAAATTTAGATATAACAGTGATTGTCAATAGTTTCAAACATAAGAAATAAAAATAAGCATCACTTCACTAGCATGCAAATGCTCAACCTCACTGTTTATGGAATAGGAGGTTGTGCCCCATTATATGGTAAGCCCAAAGGCTATGAAGAGTGGCTGAAGAAAAACACCTATTAGATTAAAACATAATCTTAGATTCTTAACATCATTAGCTCAATTCACACAAATAACTAGACAATAAATGCATCTATAATGGTATTTACTCTACCATGAAAGGGAATGAGAGAACCTATAGCGGATGTCTTGATCTCATATTTTGGATAGAACTACATATTTTCTAAGCCATTCAACTCTCAGGGGGTTACTAGAAGAAATAAGGGGTAAAAAGGGATTTAAAGATAAAATTTCTACAGAAATGGGGTTCACAGGGGTTTTAGATTGATTCCTAATGTACACGGAAGGACTTTAATAATTGTCTTTGCAAGCACATGTTTTGAGTGAATACATTTAGTAGACACACTGTGTTTAGCTCCAGTATGGTAACATACATGTCAATAGATTATCTTTTTCACATCCAATGAAGACAACTTGTGACATGACAATATTCTCACATATTGACATCCTTCCATTTTGCACCATAATTTGGCTCATTTGTTATTTTGATATTTGTACAAGTAGAATATGATGCTATTTTCTTAGAAACACAACATGTTTGTTGGTACATGTAAAAATCAGTGTTTAAAAATCAATGCCTAGATTAGAGATTCTCTAAGATTTAATCAGTGAAAGAAGAGAGAACATTGAATAGAAAAGATTACCAATGAAAATACTCACTTCCCTTTCGAATAGTTTTCAAACCCATTACAAGCCATCCAATGTAAATCTACTTGAATGATAAGAACAAGTTTTGAGATGAAGGAAGACACTAAATGGTGTTTGATATAAATTTCTTTACACATTTCATCCTGTTTCATATAATAGGATCAGCTTCATCCTTGGGAAGGTTCAAACTTCCAATTGGAATTCTTGAGAAAGACAGATTTCCGCCATTTTAGTTAGTGACAACAAACATGTAACCACTGGATAAAAGCATATATACGTGTAAAAGAAGAAAAGTTATATTAAATGAGGTCCCAGTGAAGGGTGAAAACATAACCCAACAGCCATGTACTTCGTCTTGCTGAAATAACATTCTAAGTTTCATTATTTTAGATTATTGGGACCTTAGTTAAAGTCCAGCAACAGTGATTTAAACCTTTCACTCTTTTTTTGTGTGCCAAATTTAGTAATCCAAATGTACATACACAAATGAATAATTTACCTGGTCAAATGCAGGGTATATGTAATATGCAAGTTGAATTTCCACTATTGCCTGATTTCCCTACACCAAAACACAAAAAGGTCAAAATCAGAAATCGACATTTGCATAGAATATAGTTTAAAACATTGACAGTAACCAAAATCAGTATAGAAATTGATGACTAATCATCTCTGTTCATGCCTACATGTGACATACATCATGAATCACGGTGACACCTAAGGAAATTAATTAGTTTAATGAAGTAATCAAACTAGAGCATCTACATTGACATCATGAATCACTGAAAGAAGAATGTAGAGAAACATTAGAGCATCTACATTGACAACCTAGGTATGTTGTTATCCAGGAATATTGTATGTCTTGAACTTGGTGCTTAAAAGAGAAGTTTGGGTTTCCTTTGAAGGCCTAGGTATCCACTTGTAGGCATACAGATGGACAGATGAATATGCACCATAAACTGTAGGCTTTAATCTAGGGTAGTGTCCTGGCAAGTTCTAGACCTGTGAAGAGGAGAAGAAAAAGATGAGGAAATGGTTGATAGGCTCAAAGAAGATGAAGCAGGATGGCTACAAAATGAGAACTAGGTACTTTGGGACTTCTGTATGTCAGACTTCTAGCATATAAATGTTAATATTATCACAATGAAGTCTGGCCCAGAAAATCAAATTGCAGTACTCCTTCCAATTAGGTAAGGGGTGTGTCATGGAAAGCACCCTGCCTCCACAAGGAGCTTTGAAGCCCTTTCATCTTGTTCAAGGAAGTTCAGAGACTCGGCATAAATATTAGTCTGCACTTTGTTTTGATTGTAAAAGGTAATGTAGTTTTCTACAGCCTATGCTCTTGGTGTTTATTACTTAAATAAGTTGTTTTTCAAGGGTTATTCCCATGTATTGTTTCTACTTCTCCATGTACATATCAAAATCAACAATGCCAAGAAACAATGCACATATAAGATTTTGTGTGTGTACACCCATGCACGTGATTTTCTTCCAAAACAGTTATGGCTATCAAATCAAAAGCAAGGTGGTGATTTGGAAAAGCATCAAGTTGCAACTATGTCACCTGTACTGAGGGTGATCAACCTTCTTTCTTATGAAAATCTTAATTGTGCCATACATCAACAACAATACTTCCTATGGAATAAATATCCATCTTTCACTACGAGATCCATTCCATCAGTGTCCAAATAAACAGGGAAAACTTAAAATATAGGTATTTTCCAACAGGGTGTGTTGGTTCATTTGCGTGGATGACAGATAGGGATAATTTTAGGGGCGAATTTTAGCCCAGTGGGCTATTTTTCCATGTTTTTCTCCCAAAAAATATTTTGCATTTTGCATTTTTTGAAGCCCTGTTTCGCCCAATTTTGATGGGGTAAAAATTTTTCACCCTAAAAATAGCCAAATTATTATATAAACGATATAAAATCCTTGGAAATTAAAATAATTTTTGAAAAATATCACCAATCATTTTATAGTTGGGGTTTTAAGAATTGGTAATATTCGCCAACATTTATACACTTTTAAATAAGTATGGTTCCTTAAAATCATCTCTAATGACATAGTGTCAAGTGTCCACCAAGTCTCCATTCTCGTAGTGGTATGCCCCACCCTTAGAGAGGAGTATTGAAGGGATGAAGCCAGTCGTATGTCTCGGGCAATTTTTGCTGAATAGCTACCCCTCAACCCTGGCACCCACTCTATGTGGTGCAACAGGTCAGGGAATTCTTCTTGAAGTGATTTCAAGTTTATGTTGTCATTTAGTTTAGGCCTTTGCGATGTGAATTGGGATCCAAACAATTTGACCAATCGGCCCATGGGACCTTGGTTCATGGATGAGGTTGGTAAGATATTAATCAATCCAGTAGGGTTTCATTCTTACTGTGAAATGTTCCACCCAAATAGTATTAATTTCAAAGGAATAAGTATTAGGGCTGATAGCAAGTTCTGTACAATTTCGCTAGAATAGTTACTTGTTTGACTCGGCACAAAGTCAGTGCCTTGCAATGAAAATCCTCAAAATGTTTCCAATAAAGATAATAATAAAATAAACTGGGCATTCCAAATTGATGTTAATGGTGAGAATCAGTGCTAAAATCTAAACTAGACGATGGCAAACTTGGCTCCCTAGGAGGATGGATACCCAATTCCTCCAAAAATGGTTACGGTCCACCGATAGCATTGGATTTGACAGTATCTAGTCACAAGTGAAAAAAAACAAATTCTTTTCGATCCGGGGATCTCTGTGTGACAAATTGGAGAATGTAATTGAGTAATTGAGTAAATTCTTGTGATATACATTTAATAAATGCACACCTGGCCAGATTTCTTGGGATTAACTGCGGATGCTTTCCCTCCATAGTTGCAGCTCCAGATTTGTAAACATGTCATGAAGAATCCTACTACTTTGACTTGACCTTTGAATTCATTGTCGTGTTGGAATATATTAAACCCACTCACAACTTAGGATAAAATAATTAATCATTATTTAATTAATTATTCACCCACTAGCTTAATTAGTTGGCATGCACTTGCACGTTAAAGTCAATACACGCCATCTATATCCTAGGAATGATTTATTTTCAATTCTGGGTTGATCTTGACCACCTTTTGACCATCCATAATTAGTATACAGGACTTTACAGCATATTCTGCTTTATTTTTCTTTTTTTGCTTTTCGTGCTTTTCTATGGATAAGATAAAAGCTAGTCAACTAGGAAACTGGGAGCTTTTGTTTCCAACCCATCCTCCATTATTTTTTCTCCATTTTCTAGGATTAGAATGTTATTTCCATATCCTTGAAAACTCACTCATTCTGTTTCCAACTCGTGAGGTCCTTGATAGATTTGGTAAGTGCTTTAGCCACCTATGGGGGTTTGCTATATTTTGGTAAGTCAGCCTTTTTGAGCTTTATGAGTTGTTTCCATACAATTCGATTTTCCTATGAGGGATGTACTATTTATGTACACTATTATTCATCATTATTAAATGGAAGGATACACACCAATATTCATCTCTTCATTCATGTGTTTCAGTCTGTTTTCTTCTCTTTATTTTTCCTGTGTATGCTTGTGAGAATTCTTGGTAGCAAGATCTATTTCCCGTGCTTATTTTTAGCATCATTGCACATAGAATTAATCTATTATTTCTACATGGTATCAGAGCTACAAGTTTTATCAAGTTCTACAAAGTTGAGGAGCGCTTCCAGTCTCCTATCCCTCTCTGAAGAAGAGCTTGTCTAGCTTACAAGATTTTCTCCTAGTTTGTTTTGTAGGTTGCAGAGATTTTATTCTTGAGCACATCAATTCAGCAATATGGATTCTTGCGTAGTAGAGGATTATATAGAGTTACCCTAGCTTTGGAGAATGAGCCCAATGCTGTGATTGAGAAAGGTAAGTGGCATAATAGGTTGGATGAAGCCTATGGATTGATTTTCCTCTCTATTCATCTACTCTTTCCTATTGGATGAATCCTGATCTACTCTTTCATCTAGATGGTTTGACCACTCCAAACCAAGTATGGACTCAATTGGAGTCTCTCTTTGGAGTTCAAGATGAGCTAAGAGTGCATCAATTGGAGATTGAGTTATTCTCACTGAGTCCAAGCAATTTTGAATCTCTTGAGGGTTTATTCCCCAAGTTCAAGTCACTTGTTCTAATTCTCAAGAAATTTGGGATTGAGAATGCAGATGATCGATTAATCCTTTCCATTCTTTCAAAATTGGGTCGTGATTACTCAGTTTTTGTGTCTACTTTTCATGCAACTAGGCTTGTTGTTCCTAAGTGGAAAATGCCTTCTTTAAATTCTTTTCTTGATTCACTAACAAAGGAGGAAGATAAATTGATCCATATGGGTGTCCTTAATTCTTCAAAGGGCAAGGATCATGCTCTCTTAGTTCAAGGAAACAAGAAATTCAAATCAAAAGAGAAGCAAATTGTGAAGAAGCCAAAGTCAGAAATTGAAGATGAAGATTCATATGAAGATTTAATGAAGAAAGTTAAGAAGAAAGGGAGAACATACAAGTGTTATTATTGCAGAAACGGTTTTCATTCAAAGAAGAAGTGTTTCAAGAATAATATGGACATCATATCTCAGCTTCTTGAGAAGCACAAGATCGAAGTTCCAGATGAACTAGAGAAGCCTGCTGATTCCTCAAAACAATGTCATACTGTGCAGTTCCAAGGTGATATAACTTATGCTTTGAGTTCCAGAGTTCTCTCCTTTTCTCATATCTCTGATATAGATTTATTATTTGATATATAAGAATCATAAATATCAGAACCTTTATTTGATTATCCTCCTCTCAGTCTACTAGATTCATCTCCCAAAAATTGTGATTTTTCACTAGATATTGACTTACCTTTGAGCAGCTCTTCCTCACAAGATTGTATATCTGATTTAGAAGATTGTTTGCAGGATGATATGCATGTCATGACACATATAATACCACCATTTATACCATCTACCATACCTCTGAATAATCCAAAGACTATACAAATCACAAGATCACTAGTTGATTCCTCATTGGTCTCTTATGCAGTGATATTTATCTTACATGGTTTGAAGTCTTTCCTATCTTTCATTGGCTGGTTATCCATGTCCTTAGTCATATTTGGACTGATATTAAACATGTTTGTATCTTTTCTAAAGACTTATGGTTCAGATATTAATCCCATCCATCATTCATATTTTTACCTATCAGTTTTCCCCAGTTGTTCATAATTTTCCTAGTCTAGCCCTATATCCTCATGGAGCCACTGAAGCTTTTGTATTTGCTGTTCCATATGCTAATGTTTCTGATATATCAGAGTTTTATCAGCCTCATATCAGATCTATACAGGTGCTACATCATATTGGAATATTGACATGTGATTCACATCACAATTTTGCAGCTATTCAGGGAATTGGGTGTGAAATAAATTGCCTTGTTTTTTGTACTCTTTGGGAAGGAGTATGCACAGATCTCTTTTCCATTTATAATTATGTTTGCAGATCAGAGTTTGACAGCAGAAAGAAGCATTCAGATAATTCTCCTACTTCATCAGATGATGAGATACAATGAGTCTCTCCTCTTCCTTCTTTCAGGTTCAACACTCCAGCACATGATCATGGAGTTCATGATTTCTTCAACAAGTCTTCCATCCAGAAGTAGTTCACTCAGCTGATTCAAGTGAAGATAAGGATATGTTGAAGACATATTATTTCAAAATTTTGTGCGTTGTCCTTTCTTGAGGGAGCATTTTCCCCATGTGGTTTTTCCTCTTTCCTCACTTTTCTGGACATAATAATTGTTAAAGGGTGACCATAGCCTTGTTGCTGGGCCCTATACGCATCCATATGAATCCATATTTTTTGTCATACCATCATAAAGTCAGACTTATAAGGGGGTGTTGGAATATATTAAACCCACTCACAACTTAGGATAAAATAATTAATCATTATTTAATTAATTATTCACCCACTAGCTTAATTAGTTGGCATCCACTTGCACCTTAAAGTCAATACATGCCATCTATATCCTAGGAATGATTTATTTCCAATTCTAAGTTGAGCTTGACCACCTTTTTACCATCTAGAATTAGTATACAGGACTTTACAGCAGATTCTGCTTTATTCTACTTTTTTTGCTTTTCTTGTTTTTCTATGGATAAGATAAAAGCTAGTCAATTAGGAAACTGGGAGCTTTTGTTTCCAACCCATCCTCCATTAGTTTTTCTCCATTTTCTAGGATTAGCATGTTATTTCCATCTCCTTTAAAACTCACTCATGCTTTTTCCAACTTGTGAGGTCCTTGATAGATTTGGTAAGTGCTTTAGCCACCTATGGGGGTTTACTATATTTTGGTAAGTCAGCCTTTTTGAGCTTTATGAGTTGTTTCCATACAATTCGATTTTCCTATGAGGGATGTACTATTTATGTAAACTATTATTCATCATTATTAAATGGAAGGATACACACCAACATTCATCTCTTCATTCATGTGATTTAGTCTCTTTTCTTCTCTCTATTTTTTCCTGTGTATGCTTGTGAGAATTCTTAGTAGCAAGATCTATTTCCTGTGCTTCTTTTTAGCATCATTGCACATAGCATTGATCTATTATTTCTACATGTTTCTCACCACCAATGATCAAATTTGAAGGGGGTGTCTTAATTTCAATTGGAAGGTTATTTATTCTAGGAGCACATGAAAAAATGATATATTTTCAATCAAATGTATTTTAAACACATTAATTTGTCATATATATATCATTAATTTTATAGTTCACTAATATAACAACCATTTTATTGTATTTTTTCGAGTTGGAGCACACTTCATTATAAAAAAACTACTTAGACTATGTGATAACCATATTGGGGCATTCGCTCGACCTCATGCATATTGCAAGACATCGTAGCTAAATATAGTCTTAAAGAATAACTAGAACCATGAGAGAATTACTTACTATTAACTATATACAAAATGAAGTCACTAAGCAAAATGAGGCTATCATATATATGTAACCAAAAACTTAATTTAAACCAGAGAGAGGGAAACAATCCAAACTTAAGAGATGTAATAATCATGGGGATTGGGAACCTAAGAAAAAATAATACACAACTCATAAAACATTAAAAAAACAAATCCTAGATACCAAGCAAGTTAGCAATGATAGCATAACCGAGGTTGGGGCATCAAATTATGTTGCTCAACACTTGTCATGAAAGCGTACATGTATGGGATGGAGGGGAAATGGAATCAATCCTAAGTTAACTGAAGCCTTGCAACACATTGAATGTCCGAGCCTCAACAATCTGCCTTTTAAATTGAACCAAAATACCAAAGAAGTTTACTAATGGCTAGATTTAAGAAATTTCTAGGTGTGAGTATTTAAGGGCTCACGGCTCTCAAATTTGCTATGTTTTGTACCAGTCCACGATTCAGTGAATCGATAGTCACCAGTAGGAAATTTAAGTTATTTAATGAAAACATTTCATGTTTATACCTCTATGTTGAAACTATTTTCCATGTTGTTGCAGGACTCTACCCTCATTTTCGTCTTACCAAAAGGCATGATAATTAGGAAGAAGACCTAAAATTATAGACTTCACCTTACACTTGGTATATCTCATCCGAGGACAAGTCCAAACTCATATGTTTTATGAACCTGAGAGAGGAGGGGTTTGTTCCCAAAAAAGGGTCTCTCAATGTTTAATTTAACGAGTCCAATGAAAGAAAACTTGCTATCGTTCATGTTTAGACAGTTTGAACGACCACAAAAGAAGACTCCAAAGGGGTCTTTTTTTGTATGATTTAGTCCCTAAGGCCTGAAAAAGTGTAAAATCATACCTTAGAGAACTCTTCCAGTCATGGTTGGCTGGAGTGTTCCTTTTTTGTAAATAGTCTATCTGAACCGAAAAATAAATAACCTATCGTCAGAGAGACGACTCTTCAAATGCTTTAACGAGAATGAAGACGACAAGATCACTCGACAATCTTTTTGTATTTAAGGAGCCCAAAAAGAGTTTAAAGAAGACTCCATCAGGTCTCTTTTCACTATGAGAGATTTTATGAGCCTGAAAAGAATCAGAAACAGACTCGGACCTTTGATACTGGGTTTCGAGAGAGTGATCAAAGTGTCGTAATAAATGCTCAACGACTTTTTCCATTTTTTGGTAGTACAAAAAAGTCAAAAGTGAACTCCCAAGACTTTACTGCTACTGTTCTTATATCTTGCAATGACTCAAAACAAGTGTTAAATGCACCAATAACTAACATTAAGGGATTGCGAGTGATAAATTTTGAGTAATAAGCGATTTTAGATCAAAACTATAGCATGTCAAACCCAAAAATGCTTGTAAAAGTCATGTAAATAGTGAAAAATCAAATCATTTTACTATTTACCCATAGTGGAGAGCATTTGGAGCACTTTCCTAGTCAGATCTTCAGTTGTTGATATCAAGAGTTTTCACTATCGGATTCGAGCGTCGTTAGTTCCAAGTAATAGTCCAAACCCTACTCTTCCTTTTCATAGTCTCAATTTTGATTTTGGATGGTGTTTTGGTCTTGTATGGAAAGCCATAAAACCATGGGAATAGGCAGCATGCTTATCCCTTGCGGGATATGCGGTACCTCACTAGAACTGCACCGAAAACGAATTGCACAGGTGGTGCCACTGCCTGTCTTCAATGACGTACATGCGGTGCCAGCTGTGAACATATAAAACCATTGACACAAGCAAAACTAGATCATTTCTTTGGATTTAAATAATTAACAATGATTTTAATAGGTGTTATGATTGTTTTTGGCAGGCTCTTGCTGATAAAAAATGGTGATATGGATAGAAAGACAACATGATAATGATGACACTTTTGCCAAAAGGAATGTGGGATGCATAGCCGCATTACGAGACTGTGGACTCCTAAAATTCTTCTAGACTCCCAATATGGTATCACATGAGCGGTTTCTTGAGCATATACTCTGGATGTGGAATCCAGAGCAACAACACTTTGAGGTTGGGGCTCATATTCTGATAGTGGAGGTAGAGGATATCTACTTCTTCACTAGACTTTCGAGATGGGGTTCCCCCATCTCACTGACAAGTTCCCAAGGAGGAGGGGATATTACCACACAAGAGTTGATAAACCTTCACTGTATTCAGGGACGAGGACATCAGAGAAGAAAATACCCATAAAGGCAGTGATGGACAGACCTCTATGGACTATCTTATTTATGATGCAAAGAGTGGTGGGAAGCTAGGGGGTGCACTAGGATTCTAGGGCACACATGCTTTATGCCATAGAGGCCATGGCACCTACAATATTCAACTGGGTGGAAGCCCTGAAGTAGTTTGGTTTTAGTTCCATTATATCCCGCTTCTTCTTCGAGTAGGTACCACAGATGAGACCCCAGGTGGTATTTACAGAGCTGAGAGCACGAGACCCTCGCATGCAGAGATGGGTCTGGATTATGGCTCGTACTAGAGCGGGCAGGGGGAAGGTGAAGCTCGGTGACCCGTTCTTTAGAAGGATGAGATATCAGATCCTCATGGTGGAGGATTATGCTTATGCAAGTATGAACTTCAGTGGAGACACTAATCTACTGCTCCCACCTGGCGGACAGTGGGGTGACATCGGTAAGAAGCAAGAAACCCTAAAATGGAAATAGTGTTTTTATTTTTTATATTTTTTATGTTAAGTAATGAGACCTAAATATTTTCCTACAGACGTTGTAGCAGCATGAACTGGGGGATCTTCCCCATTGGATAGACAAGCTGGAGCCTGCTTCGTACCGCAGGGTGATGATGTGACCAGGGAGTTAGAGGAAAATGTGGAGAGGTTGAACTTATTAGAGGAAATTTCAACTCAAAATGGGCCTTTTAACTTTAACTCAAATTCCATGTCATCATGTGCTAGCCAATGAAATTGATTTAAATTTGAAATACCGTATAGGTCTTAAACACCTTTTTAATATAAATTTGGGGATAGGTATCATAAAAAAAAACTACTTTTTTTGTTTGTATTTTCGACATTTCTCCCCGTGTTTTTACTCAAATTTCGATCGAAAGATCTTGTTGGATGTAGAATTGAATTCTACATCCAACGAGTAGCCACTCGACATACTTTTAACGGACCCCGCTACCCCAAAAACAAGAAATACCTGAAAAAATGTGATGATGATGTCATCGTCACATTTTTCAGGTATTTCTTGTTTTTGGGGTAGTGGGGTCCATCAAAAGTATGCCGAGTGGGTACTCGTTGGATGCGGAATTCAATTTCACATCCAATGAGCTCTCTCGATCGAAATTTGAGTAAAAACATGGGAGATATGTCAAAAATACAAACAAAAAAGTAGTTTTTTTCTTTTCTACCTCCAAAATTAATAAACATTATTTTATTAATTTAACTATTATTTTATTAATTTTTTTTAGGAGGCCCATTTTGAGTTGAAATTTCCTCTAATAGGCTAGACATCCATGACACTTCCATTGATGACCTCCCTTTGAGGTATCAAAGACCTATAGCAGGAGTACCGAGTTGGTTTAGTAGACTGCTACGTAGAGTATACCGGGCAGTGATGTGCTACCACGAGCATCACTAGACAATGTATGAATGATGTATCTACTGAAAGCTGATAGCTTCAGGATTTTGTATGGTGATTTTTACCTGAAATCCTACGTGATTTAGATGAGGTATCGTGACCTATTTTTTGTAAACATGTTCATNGCATTATGTTCCGTAGGGATATGCCTAGAGGTGATGGTTTCAAATGACCTTTCTAACAAGCGTACCCTCTAGAAGAGGCAGAGAAGCACTGGATTTCTATTGATATAAACATGGTTTAAATGACAAAATGCAAGTTGTGAGTCCATCAAGACTACCAGATTGCAAACATTTTTGGAGGCAGCTTCAGTCAGAAGACCTATGACTGGTCGATACTCGACGATGTTGTTGGTAGTGGGACTAATACAAACCGCTCATGAACTGACCAAATCTTTAGCTGGGGAATAGAGGACCCAAGCAGCTGATGCAAGATTCAAGGTGTGGTAGCAAGCACCATCAGCGAAGCCATAGAAAGCCATCTACTCTGCATGAGCAAAACATGGTATAAACAGATGCGGACACTAAACTCAAAACCATATTGAAAATAGTAAAAGCACACTGAAAGTCAAGCAATATACATATATACAAGATACTATCCAAGAAAGACCTAAGCATAGTACCTTTTCAGGTACAACCCATTGCGAGGTTGCCATAAAGGGATTCCATCGTAGTCAACGAGCTTGTAGGCCCCTTTCTCTTAAACTTTAGAAATGACGAAACGACCATACCACATGGACTCGAACTTTTCTTTTCCTAGTTTGTCATATCTTTGGTCGTAAGTCAAAACTAGGTCACCCTCGTTAAAGGCACGAGGTTGGATGGATTTATCATACTATGCCTTGACGCATTTCTTATGTGCCTCATTATCCAAGGCAACGTCTCTCCAAGTCTCATCAAGGTTATTCAAGTACAAAAATCTCACTTCCTCTACGGAAGTGTCTAGGAGAAGTTCAATGACAAGTTGTAAGGATGGAATTTGACATTGACTCGATAAGACAGCTTCGAGTCCATAGACAAGATGGAAATGTGTGAAACTAGTAGCTGTTTTCACCAAAGTCCTGTAAGCCCAAAGAGCAGAGAAAAGTATGTGGTGCCAGTTGGATTTATGATCTCCAACCATCCGACGAAGCATAGTTTTCAAAACTTTGTTAATGGCCTCTACCTAACGATTAGTTTGTGGATAATATGGCATAGAGTTTTCATGGTGAAAACCTAGCTTGGCACTTAGTTCCTCCATCATTTGATTATGGAAATGTGATCTGTGATCAGTAACAATGGACTACGGGACTCCAAATATAGATATGATATGATTGAACTAGAAGAGAGTGGCAGTCTTACCATATTTCGCATATGTAGGCATGGACTCAGCCCATTTTGTAAAATAGTCAACAGCTACGATGATGTAACCATGCCCCCTGGCTGAGGTAGGATTACAATGCATATAATCAATCCCACATTTGGAAAATGGGATAATGACAATGACAGGGTGTAGCGGAGCAGAATGAGAGCCCTTTTTTGGATAAAAATGTTGACAAGGTGGGAATTTCTTAATATCCTCATGACAGTCTTTAAAGACTGAAGGCCAAAAATAGCCAGCACGGAGGATTTTATGGGATGTAGCCATCCCAGATAAATGATCGCCACATGTTCCAGAGTGGCAATCATTCAACACATGTTCAGCTTACTCATGGGGGAGGCATCGCTGGAGAATAGAATCAATCCCACGTCTATACAAGGTATCATTCAAGATGAGGTAATATTTTGCATGGTGACGGATATGGCGGTGATCATCACGGGATAGATTTGGTTGAAATATTTGTGTTTGGAGATAAATTAGCATATCTCCATACAATCGTTCAGTACTACTTATCAGGAACATAATTCATCGGAAAATGAATCACTGGCCTCATCGGGAAATGAATCACTGGGCTCAGATTCCATTGAAGCATAGGGGAGATCACACATGAGCTTAGCAAAGACCAAGGATTTCTTTGATGTGGATTTGGCAAATTCCAGATCAAACTCTTGTAGTATGACTATCCATCGGGAGTACTTGCCTCCGAACACCTGACGAGTCAGGATGTAATACAGAGGGTTCTGGTTTTCCAATAAAGTGGTTGTGCGGAGCAAAATGTAGTGACAAAATTTTTGTACAGCAATCACCGTGGCCAATGCTAACTTCTCCATGCATGAATATCGGGTTTCAGAATCCATAAGATTATTTCTAGCATAGTAAATCATGTGCTCCTGAACGTTGGGATTTTCTTGCACCTAAACCATAGCAATGGTAGTAGCGGAGGCAACAATATACAAAATAAAGTCCTTTGAATAATCTGGGGGGTGTATCACAGGTGAATGAGTCAGAGCGTGTTTGAAATTATCAAAGGAACATTGGGCTTGGTCATCCCAGAAGAACAGAGTGTCTTCTTGAGGAGACGCATATAACCATGGGTTTTCTTTGCAAAATTACACACGAAATGGCGAAGAAAGTTTTCTTTCCCTTGCAAAATTTGGAGTTCATGAATATTGGTTGGGGCTGCTAGAGCTAAAATGGTGGAAATTTTCAAAGAGTCTATCCGGATTCCATCGTTAGAGACCACAAAACCTAACAGATGTCTCGTCTCAATTAAAAAAACACATTTATGCAGATTGAGCCATATATTATAATGACGGCATCTCAGGAAAATATCTCTAAGATGACCAAGGTTGTCCTCCCATCGCTGTGAATGAGTAGGGAGGTCGTCAAGGTACGTTTCAACAATATGTTTAATATCGTGAAACGCATAGGACATCGCATGCTGAAAAGTGGCTCCAACATTTTTCAAGCCAAAAGGTAACTTCCTATATGCAAAGGTTCCCCATGGGAAAATGAATGTCATCTTGTGCTGATCGGTGGGTAATATCTCAATCTGATTATAGCCAGAAAAGCCATCCATAAATGAGAAGATGACGCTTCCGGCATAGTTGTTAATAATCTGATCGCTATGTGGAGTAGGAAAGTTGTCCTTGGGACAAGCTTTGTTCAATTCTCTAAAATCAATATAGACTCTAATGGTGCCCTTCTTTTTATTGATAGGGACAACATTCGATACCCATTTTGTCAGGGGTACAGGATAAATAAACCCAACTTTGAGAAGTTTCTCTATCTCAACTTTAATAGTTGTGGCCTTCCGTGGATGGACTTGCCTTAGTTTTTGCCTGATAGGTTTAGCCGTCGAATAGGATTTAATTTCATGGACGACGATGGATGGGTCTATCCTCGACATTTCTTCATAAGACCAGGCAAAAATATCGCGGAATTCTTTGAAAATTTCCTTGTATGCTTTAAATTCATCTGCTGAGCAGTTCTGCCCAACGTGAACATGCTCGATGGTACCAAGCTTGGCTGATATGTCAATCGGATTGGTCTGAGTAATCTTGCAAAGGTTTCCTTTAGAATCTGTGTTTTGCAACAATATAGGACTTTGAGGTGCGTTGACAATATCAGTGGAAAACAAGGATGCAAAATCATGGTTAGCCGAACTGGTGTTTGGGAGGAACATGGATCTATGATGGTGATCCTCCCAAATGGACTCATTCGTATTCATAATCTCCATAATGGACTCATTGGAAGGAAAAGTATTAGAGAGATAATCCAAAATAGGAAGATATGGTTCTAACTAGTAAGGCAGGTGGTAAGGATCTGAAGCCACCGGATAAAGGTCATCGATGTGATCATCAGAAAGGGTTTGAATGGTGTTGTAAATTTCTTCATGTGGACTCAACGAGGTGGATGCAACAATTTTTTTCCCTTGGGATCACAATAAAAAGATGCAATCATATTCACTGTCGTTGTATCGGTGTTAGGAGGAGTGGATGGAAAAATACCCATAATGGATGAATCCTTCAACATGCCTACCCCAATCGATTGGTAAGGAGGAGGGGACTGTCCTAACATAGGGATGTTATTAGCTGTAGAGGTCGTAACATCTGGAATACAGAAATCAAGCTGATAAATGGTAACAATTCTCCCTATATGTGGAAATTGGACTATTCAGAATACTGTTGAAGCGACAGTAGTCATGGAGTAAAAACAATTTCTTCCTAGAAGGAGGTTGTAATCTAATGGGGCATCTACTACTTCTACCTGAATAGAAATTTTTTTTCCCCCAAGCTTGACTGCAAGGGCTGATATGAGACCATGGGGCTGGAAATCTTGTCCATCAAAGGCCTTCAGAGTCGTAGCTGATGTTACAAGCTTGGGAGAGTTGATAGCTTTCCAACAAGACAGGGACAAAACCAAAGTTGAAGCTCCTTCATCTAAGACAGTCCTAAAGACTTTATTTTCGACTGCTTTCATGATTATTTGGAAAACAAGTTTGTGAGGTAGTCTAGATTTATAGTTCTCAACATTGAAGTGAATCAAATTAGAATTGTCAGGGTCTAAAGCTCCTAATGCAGTTAACAGGTTTTTGCATTGTGTAAGACAACTTTGGAGCACTTTGAGGGTAGACATTGCACATGGTTCCTGAGCGAGAACTTCAACTATATTATTAAATTGAGCAGCTCGGGCATTGGGATTAAAAACAAAATTCCTAAGAGTACTCTTGGGTGGATGCAAAATCATATAGAGAGTAGGATTCTCGATGGTTAGGGGGGCAGTAGACGAGGATTCGGGAGAACCAGTAGAAGGAGATTTCCCTGAATAAGAATGGTCTTCTTTCTTGTCTACAGGTTTGCCATAATTCTGACTTCAAGTTTGCAGACTTATGGTATCCGAGGACATCATACGAATTTCCTTTGATGAACTAGAGTTTCCCTGACTAGACATGTGGTCTATCAGTTGTTATTGAGAGGGAAAAGGATCCATGAGAACTATGGGTGCGGTATTTGTTTTCAAAAATTGGGTGATTTCATCCTAGAGGGGACACTCTTTTGTGAAATGGTCACCTCCACATAGCAAACATGGATATTTTTCTTTTCTTTTCCCTGTATCGTTATCATTGTTGGTTGGTTTTGGGTTCTCTTGTTGGTTTCCAGGTTTTTAATTTTTATTTTTACCTTTCTTTTTATTATTGCCAGAGGTTTGAATACTCTGAATAAAATTAACCTCGGTAGAAACCTTGGAAGTCGAAGGAGTAGGGGTGGTAGTCTGGGGTTGCTTGGTAGTTTTTACTGCTGACGGGGACTGGCTTGAACCAACAATCCCATCAACAAGGACTTCTGCTGGTGGATTTGCAGGATCGGTGCTTGGGCGAGGAGCTTGAGGAATCAAGTCATATAAAGTTTCGGACTGGGAATAGACCAATTCTAGATACTGGGCTTGACTAATGGCTTGCTCTTCAGTAACGACGCTTCCCATAGCCAAATCTCTGGCAATCAAAGGAAACAAAGATTTGGTAAACCAATTAGCTAATAACTGATACAGAATAAGATCCTTAATAAGTCTTCTCCGCCTTCTCCACTCATGGATATGATCGGATATGTGGGTGGCTGTGTTCTGTTGCAGACTCGGTTAAGATATCAGTACCCATTTCATAACGAATAGGAAGCTGAAAGTGTGTCAGAAATATGGTTGCCAATGAGCCAAAATTCACAAACGAGTGTTGCAGAAGTTCAATATACCATTTCACGGCTGTACCGGTCAAAGTTCACTGAAAGAGTATTAACTGAAATGAATAATCCATGAGGGAGTTTGAAGAACACCATAGATGGAATTTCATGACATGGTTTTTCAGATCATCTCCCTACTTCGCATCGAACTTTGGAATGTGTGATGGTAACTTTACCAGAATGGGAGGCCACGAGCGGTTATGTTGGATGGGATCATTAATCAACTTGGAAAAATTAGGAAAGTCCAAAGTTTCTAGGAAAGGTAAATGATGGTTAGGTTGAACATACTGTTAATATTGATATGGCATATAGTTACCGATAGGACCGTAAGTAGACTGATATACAGGTTGTTTTGACGAAGAGCTGCCAGAAAATCCACCTACAGGGGGTTTATTTCTGGGATCAGGATTGTAGGACCACCAGGGCCTCTGATACCACCAGGACCATTGGGACCACCAAGACCATCAGGACCACCAGGATGCGGACCACCAGACCCTCGAGGGCCTCTAGGAGGTAAACCTCCAAAGCCTTTGGAACCACTAGGAGGAGGGCCACTAGACCCTTCAGGACCACCAGGACCATTAGGACCATAAGGAGGAAATCCACCAGGCCCCCCAGGGGGAGGACCTCCATAAGGGGGTCCTCTGGCACCTCCTGCAGTATGTATAGGTATTCCCCCCATAGCTGGAATGTAGGACCAGTTAGTTTTCCCCCATGGCATGAAAGTATTACTAGGATATGGAATTCTAGCATAAGGCATTTCTGTAGGATTGGGTGGATAATTAATGTTTCCTATAGGTATTTGATTTGATGTATAACCGTAACCCCAGGAGGTTGGATTGGTTACAGGTTGTGCCCCCAAGGGCTGACCTGAACTAGATGGGGAGTTAACCACATTAGTGTGGGTGGGAGGGACATAAATTATAGAATTTTCTATACCAGAGGTCTGTCCTTGACTATGTAAAATTTCGGTTCCAGATAATGTAGGTCATGCCGGGGGTTCCCCCCCGGCACTAGAACATAATGACAAAATAGGAATTGAAGGTTAAGCCCCAGGTGCAGAAAACCTGGGAGGATTGGGAACAAACATAATATGGGAGGTGGTGGGGTTGGTAGTTTGAACTGGGTTGTGTGGAGTTACTGTGCGATCTATAATCGGTTCAATGGGTCTCATAGAATTGGAAAGTGAACGATATCCCACAGGAACAACTGTGGATCGTGATGGTGGTGTGCCCAATATGTCATCTATTTTCTTTTCAATCTCCTGTGCACAGAGAATAGCTGCCTAGTATTGTATACATTCTTCTTCATCTGGTGTTATTTCTACAGAAGAGTTTACATGGGTGCCAAATGAGGCAATGGCTTGACCTATATAGGTATCCCAAAATGGACCATTGGGACCATAATCCAAATGGGTAGTATCATCAAACAAGAATAAAATAGCTTCCATTGGATTTTCTCCTGAAACAGGAATAAAATTGGGTGGCCAACCGCGTACTCTTCTGGACTGTCTTAGTTAAGCTAGTTCATACATCTCCTATCTAGCCTAGGGTCTCAAAAACTAGAAAAACACCAAAAATTTCCCTACTCAAGCTATAGGTCAAACAAGCAACCTTAAAATAACAAGAGGGGTTCAGATACTTAAGTCTCTCACCAGGATTGTCAAAAAGGTTCCACTCGCAATATACCTCGAGGGTACATGCGTAGTAATCTCCCCGAATGCTATTTTCGGTGTATGGATCCAAGCAATATGGCAAAAGGGATTTCCTTAGATGGATAAGGTATCCTAGTGGGGTCTCCCAATATACGCAAGGTACATGGGAGCTCAAATCGCTAGTAGTGTTGTCTAATCCATAACCGTACACAAGGGGCCTTCCGATATACAATTGAGTATGTGAAGTACCTTTTTATATACCTCAAGGGTATTGTTAACACCCAAAAATGGTTAACTACCTCATCTACCCCATTTCATGGCTCATTCGTCCATTTACCTACCATATTTCCCTGAAAATCCCACTAAA
>LPNX010182828.1:10294-26202 GCA_001517045.1 Pseudotsuga menziesii
ATAGAAAACAATAACAAATTTATTCAAAAAATATATAGTTAGAATCTTGTTGTAATCTCACAGATCACATAAGGTTACCAATAATACATACTAAAACATACATACATAATAGAGACAAGAGATAAGAACAAGTAGATAGAATAACATATTATATTAACATGAGAGGGTCCATACCATACAGATAACTGAACCGAGTTCTCATCTGGCTCAACAGCCTAATATATATGAATTACAAACAGTTACAAATAACTACCTATCGGTTCACTCAACCGACACGACCTTAGGTGGCCGTCCTAATCTCTAACTAGTCGGTTGATCGACTAAGTCGGCTGATCGACTAAGTTGGCTATCGTTCAAGTCGGCTTACCGACTTGCTCCTCCAACATCTCCCCCATGAACAAAACGTTTCTTCGTCCCGAAGAAACAGGGAGGTATTCAAAATTTCTTTGTCCGTCTAAGTAGTCATTCTTTGTGCTTGGTCTTCATGGGCTGTGAGGTCTGATGGTTGGTCTTTTCTGTACATAGACTTTGACAATTGCTTCGGCTGTCACTACCAGCTGATGTTGGAAATCCATCCAACTCTGCAAAATTTTCTGTATGTCGATGGTTAGTGTATTCAGACTCGATAAGATCGGCATTTTCTCTTGTATGGAAACTTCTGCTATTTTTTCCATGTCAGGACCCATAAGCTGGTCCTTTTTCTCCCATGTCTCCAGTAGTATTTTCATCTACGGGCAGATGATGTCTACTTTTTCCAGGTTTGGAATGGCTTATTGCACCCACTGATGTGCTTCTCGCTCGAGCTTCTGCAGTTTGGTTGTTTCAAGCACTATATGATCTTCAATTGTGCTTCTAAGTGCTGCGTCCGTGCTTTTTCTTTTCTCAAGCGCTTGGATCTCCTGTCGGGTCTTCCTGGTTTGCTGATAGACTCGGTCGTAGTAAGCAGGCCAGTCTCGCAGTATTTCTTCTGTGATGACATACTCCTCCATGTGATTTTGCAACACCTTGTATGCTTCTGAAAAGGCTGTGTGATGCTCCATCAATAGTCGAACAGTTTCTTCTTTCTGCTCCTCTTTTGTGTCCTGAATTTGTGTCTGCAGCGCTAACACCATGCTCTCAAATAGCTAATAAGCTCTTTCTAGTGGTTTTTCGGTGCCGACCTCTGCTAGTTGATTTTACTTCGGTGTTCTTGGATTTTAGTCATCTGGTTGCTCTGTTGTTCTCTCTGTTTGAATTGCGGTGAATGATCCTTTGGCAGTTTAGTATTTATAGTTGCAGCGTTGGATGTTTTTTACGAGGAGTGTATTAATGGCGAACGTGATGGTCCAGCAAGAACACTTGAGTGTGCGTTAATGGTGATTTGGTTTTGGCACTCGAAGTCATGAATGTGCGATGGGACTATCGAGGTTGTTGGTCGATGTCGGTTATGCAAGTGGTTGATGGTATCATGTCGATGGGCATGATGTCGATTTTAAAAATGGTCGTTCCCTGCCATAGTTTTGTGCGTGTATTGGTACTATTTTTCTTTTTGGATTTTTATATTTTTATAGCTTTTGTTTAACCGTTATGGAGGTTATATGTGTGTGTTTTTTTTTTAGTTTCTATAGCGTTTTAGTTGGGCCCCATTAATGAGTTTCCAAAATACTATGCCCTGTAACGTCCTTAGTCAGACTGATCCATTGGCATGTATTTCTTTGACAACATAAGGTCCCATCCATTCTATATGTAGCTTTTTAGGTTTGCCTTTTACTCGACTATTCAAGTAAAGCAAGGTCTCCTACCGACAAGTTTTTGTTTTTGATGTTTCTATCGTGCCATGCTTTTTGTTGCTGTTTCTGGATTTCTTGATGTTGTATCACCATTAGTCGGTGTTCTTCGAGTTTACTTAGTTGCAATAGTCGGTCCTTTCTTTCTTGTTCGACATCGACATGTAAAATCTCTGTGATAATAGGTTTTTGTTGTCAGAAGTGTAGTGGAACTACTGTTACGGAGAGAAATTCCTATGGCTTGGGGTAGCACAACAGACACTTGACTCCAGAAATCAATCCTTTCCAAGATGTAATAAAAATTAAATATCTAACACTAAAGGATCAGAACTCGTACCTTATTCCAGACGGTTGAAGTAGATCCCCGTTGAGCTTCTAACTTCCACTTGAATTGATAAATTACTTCCTCAACAACAAGCAAACAAGACAAGCATACTATATATATTAGTGTTAGATCTATTCTAGCATATATAATCAACAATGTATAAGAATTTGAAAACATCCATGGATAAAATATTAATTCAAACATACATTATTGGACATGAAAAGATATTTCTAGTAATATAAAATCAGAGATTACAATGGATACAACCTCTGTCGGCATGTCTGCAAATCGAAGAAACTGAATCCCCCACTTGGGCCTCCACCACCTCAATCCTCCATCTCTCGATAGCAAGCTCACAAGAAAAAGGAAAGCTTGGGAAGAACACAAAAGTGCTCCAAGGGACAAAGGGATGCAGACTCAAGCACAAGTTCCGGAAACAATGGACTATAGTTTCTTTTCCCTCAATTCTCTCCTTTGCCTTCAATGTACCAAAGAGTTCCTTATATAACTTTTCAAAGTGGTAATGAAAGGTCAAATCCGAGCAATCTCAAGGCATAGGGAAGGCCAGGAGTCAAGTGAGTTGGATCCATGTCAAGGAAACCTCCAAAAGGATTTGGATTATGCACACATCCCGATGTACGCGGTTTTAGGGGTCAAACCCGCATATATATGCAATTACATGTTTAAAATTCATGTGTATTAATTTTCACATGTTTTTAGGGATGGTCAAGGAAACATCAAAGGAAAAAAATGGTCTAAGGGGTCTAAGGAGTCTACAGAGGGACATGGGAAGGCCATACAAGTGTGATTCACCTGGAGTGGTAAAATCAGCTATAACAAATGTCCCCTAATGTGTGAGGTCAGAGGGGTCATACGATGGCCGAAATACATTATTAGTCCATCCCAGAAGTGGAGTGATGAAGGATCCCAAATGGAAGACCAGACACCCAATCAGCATAGTACAATGATACAACTCTGCATATAACTGCATATACATATAGCAGTCCCGGATACATAAGAGTAAAATGGCCATGAATAGGCATGATACAAGATATCACATAAGTGGTCATCGCCACGTACAATATACATAGATCAGAATCTCCATGATGAAGATATACAATGGACCATGATCTCCATAATGGATGAAGATATATAATGGATCAAGATCTCCATAATGGCTGAAAATGTTTGACATATACTGGAATCAAGTCACGAGAGCTGAAATCTCATCAACACTGGCACGATCAAGGAGGTAGCATATAATAGATGCCACCAATCTGGAAGGTCTTCTACACAAACCGCTACGAGTACATGTCCTACTATGTGAATAGATGTGTCGAGGTCGAACATAGTAGTCCATCGTCTGATTACAGGTCATTGATGTATACTGTTAACAGACGCGAGATCACCCACCGATAATGAAAATGGGAATCAAGGTACTAGAGTGCAAACTAACAAGTGTGAATAAATGTGTTGAGGTCAAACACTTGAGAGGATCCATCGATCAGGGGACATTGATGTATTCCCAAATACTGTCAATGGTGAGAGAACCTACCACTGATGACTGCAAGTCTCAAGGCACTAAAAAATGACTCTAGATTCTAATCCCAGAATAAATGATTTGAAGTCAATGGGATGAAATCCGCTGGAATGAGGGCATTAAGGCATCCCCCATCATCCAACACGAGGTACTCAGCAAAGCTGTATGATGTGGAAGGACTTGATCATAAGGTGCATGAACCAGTAACTGTACCGAGAATGGCCTACATGCAAAGTCAA
The DNA here is from genome assembly GCA_001517045.1 of Pseudotsuga menziesii. NCBI lineage: Eukaryota > Viridiplantae > Streptophyta > Pinopsida > Pinales > Pinaceae > Pseudotsuga > Pseudotsuga menziesii. The sequence continues at coordinate 14,165 of LPNX010182828.1, forward strand.
GATAATTAAGAAATGGCCGACTCAAGTTTCAACTTCCTTCGAACAAGAGCATAACAATGAATGGTGACTAAATAAAGGTAGCATAGACTCGATATACAAAATTGGGACATCTCTGCGACACAGGAGGCATCGACAGAGGCTCCATGGGGACTGGAATCTTAACCATTTGGTGGAGATAAACTCAGATAAATGAGTACAGCTCCTACAATCAAACTATAAACCCAACCAACGGATGTGATATACAGTGTTCTATTCGAAGGCGACACTACTCGACAGCTGCCAAAGATAACATCTTTCCTTGTCTGACATTTTGGTTTTTTGATTTTTTTTTTGAAAATTTTGAAATATTTAAAAATCTTGAAAAAGAATAAAACTGCTTTATAGTTATAGACTAGGAGGAGACGAGTGTCATAGGGGAAAACAAACTAGTTCCAAGTAGTGGAACATACCTATGCTCAATGCAAGGATACCTGTGTAGGATAGCGACACTCGGGGGAAAATCCCCTCCCGATAAAAAAAGGGAATCAAGCTACAAAGGATATATAAAATGGCTCTGCATGGCTAGACATGAGACATGCTCGGGCTATATGGCTGTAACGCAATGTCAGGGAAGCTGACATAAAGCTCAATAAGGCAGATAAAGCTCATGATAATGCAATTACAACTTGACATAAGGGAGTCCTAAGGGAAATAGGCCAGCAAAAGATCAAGAGGAGTATGAGGCTCTTGCGAAATGTCATGGAAATACTATACAACGGACTCCCACACCCTAAAGGACAAAATGTCAGCATGGGCACCAAATGAAAATAAGGCGCTAACTAGGGTACCCATGTAAGGTCAAGCTCTACCACTCATATCATGCCACTTCTAAAACATCAAGAAGGTTTCGTGACATAATAGAGTGGATTCGTACCTAAGGCTATAATGAAACGGTCATAAGGTCATGCAAAATGCAAATGGTGATGAAACCTAACCTATATGCCTGTTTAGACATGACACCTGAGTTCGGCACAAACGGGTCAATCCAACGGCTGAAACGACACTCAAAAAGGTCTCCTACATCATAAATTAGGTCAAAAACGGTCCAAAATGATTAGAAATGGTCCAAACTATAGGAAAGGGGGTAAAAATTTTCAAAAATTTGAAAAAAATCTATAAATAGTAAAAAATTCAAAACATTATAAAACATTTGAAATTTTTACCCAATTCAGCTAAGATTTCCAACATCGAATTCCAGGAGATCCAGCCGGGGGAATCCACTACCGTTTCTTCAAGGTACTTACCTATGCTCTTCTCTTCCATTTTGATGCAATTTTTATCAAATTCCATGGTTATTTGAGATTTCTAGGCCAATCCAAAATATGCGCTACAGATTTGAGGGTTTTTCTGTGTATAGGGCTGGATATACGCAGAAAATTCCCTCATAGTCGCGTACTTACGTAGTTGTTTGGCAAACAGTCGCGTATGCGGCCATGCATGAGGTTTTTTAAGTATTCTAATGGGAAAACTTGTAATTTTTTGTGCAGGATGGTCCTAGAATGGAGAGAACATGAACACGGTGATGTAGAGGAGGAAGTAAGGGCCAATCTAATGGCTCAACAAGCGCTATGTGCATGTGGGCTCTACAAATTTTGGTGTCTTGGTGGCTTAAGGGCCAAACCAAGACTATTACAGATGCTGGTGGATTACTGGGATCTAGACTCTGAGTCATTCCAGATAGATGGGATGTCCCTCACCATAGAGGTGGAGGACATATACTTTATTACTGGACTTTCTCGATGGGGGGAAGTAGTGAACCTATGTTCTCGCGGGCCCGCAAGTGGCCTGACTATAGATGAGTACATTGCGGTGTACTACTATCCAGACACGGAGAAGGTGGGGAGTCAGATCCCAACCAACTCTATACAGGTGCTGGGCCTAAAGGCCATCCTACTGACACTAGGCAGGATAGTAGGCTTGGCTTCACTCCACCAGGCCTCACGGCCTATGATGTTCTATGCAGTGGAGTGCATGAGACCCACGGTTTATCACTGGAGCACTACACTACTGAGCAACATGAAACACCAGCTCAATGAGTGTAAGATGGGCAGAGTGCGAAACTTCAGTTTCAGCAGCATACTGAGCATGTTCCAGGATTGAGCCCCAAAGTTGATGTTCCTCTACACAGGGTTCGAGATCTGGCCCAACGGCGTTGGGCGGATGCGATGCGCAGACTGGGGGGAGGTAGGGTGTTCAACCCTTATCCAACTGAGTTATTTCCGTGGTGGTGACGATAGATGGTTGTCATCGATGACTACCCCTATACGGGGATAGATTTCCGGGGGGACCTGAACATGCCGCTACCACCCGGATTGACATACGGTGACATAGGTAACAAATCTCGACCCTCTCTTTAAATTTTTGAGTTATTTAATTTTTTTGTGTTTTCTGATTATATGGAATCAAAAGACATGTTTTTGGGTGACAGTACATAGTGACATCTACCATATGCATGCAGATGTGGGACCACGATGGCCTGAAGGCTTCCCTCGTCACAGAAGGAGGGGAAGAGGAGATGATATCATGGGTGTGGATGCAGAGCGGATGCTCCAGAGCATTCATACCTACTTTGTGAGGCTGACACACAGAGTTCCCATGGCGGAAGTTGAGGAATTTCCTGAGGCTATGCAGCGTCAGGTGGTGGGTGTACCACGAGCATGGGTGCGATTATTCTGACGGCTAGCTAGAGCCGTAGTGACCTTCCATGATCACAACCCCCATCCTCCTCCACGGGCTTAGATACCTGGGAGTATTATATTTTGTATTACCGTGTATTATATTTTAGTGGCTCGAGAGCCCCATTTTTGTATCATGACACTATGTATTACCACATTTTGGATATTTATAATTTTTTTTATGATGATCGGTTTATTTATTTACATGTGTAAAAATTTGTGTTTGTGATGAATTTACTGTGTATGAAACAAATGCCAATCTAACACGTAGTTAGCATATGAGTCAGCAACTTGATTATTAATTATTTAAATATGTATGTATGTTATATTGTCAAATTGTCGTTCTAATAATCTCACACATAAGAATCTTCTTAATAACGTCGGATCTCTAACATGGTACAAACCATTAAGCTGTGACACTACTAACTCCGAATCAAGACGCACCTCAAGAGAGAGAACACCATGTGAAATGGCATCTCGTAGAAGCTCAATAATGGCATTATATTTAACAACATTGTTTGAAGATGGCCATAAACATACGCCTCCTGAAGACAGTACCTGACCCATAGGAGTATAAATCACCCAAGCAGCAGAGGCTGAGTGTTGAGTGTGACGTCTTGCACCATCCACGAATCCTATGTAGGTGGAAGATTCCATTGACATCTTCCAAAAGAAACGGAAACTAATCACAAACCTGATCACTATAAGAAAAAGACCTAACTATGAAAAACTGTACAATAATATACAATAACCATCCTTGGCTGAAAATTATGCATAGTACTTTTTGAGATAGAGCCCATTCCCAGGCTCCACCAAGGCCGTTCCCTCGTAATCCACTAACTCATAAGCACCCTTCTCTAACACACGTTTGACGATGTAAGGACCACGCCACATGGGGTTAAAGTTTCCTGCCCCCAAGGGTTCTTTCGGTTGATCCCACAAAAGGACCAAGTCTCCCTCACTAAACCTCCTTGGACGGACAGACTTATCGTACAAGACATTTACGCGATGTTTATTTACTTATAGAGCCACCAAGGCATCCCGACACTGCTCATCAAGTTGCTCAAGGTGGACCAAATGCTCCTCCAATGGGGAAGTGTCTGGTAAGAGTTCTATGGCTAGCTTCAAAGAAGGAATCTCGCATTCAACTGGCAATACCGAATCCACTCCATGTACAAGTTGATATGGAGAAAAACCCGTGGCAGTCTTAAAAGTGGTTCTATATGCCCACAAAGTAGGATATAACATGATGTGCCAATTATTCTTGCTTTGTGCGATGGTTCGTTAGAGAATGGATTTGAGTGACGTGTTCACTGCTTCTACCTGTCCATTCGCTTGAGGATAGTAAGAGGAGGAATGCTCTTGCTTGTACCCTAACTTTGATGCTAACTCTTCCATCATACGATTTTGAAAAGTGCGAGCCATGGTCAGTGACAAGCTCTTTCGGAATCCTGAACTGAGTAATAATATGGTTGAATATGAAGTGTGCGGCTGTCTCACCGTCGGATTTAACTGTAGGCATTTCCTCAGCCCATTTCGTGAAGTAATCAACATCCACTATGATATGATGATGCCCCCCAGCCGAAGCTGGGTTGCAATCCATAAAATCAAGCCCCCACTTGGTGAAGGGACCGGTGGTGATGATGAAATGTAATGGGGCAGGTTTCGAGCGCATATTACGTGCAAACATCTAGCAAGGGTGGCACCTCTTGACCGCATCTACACAATCCTTAAAGATCGAAAGCCAAAAATAACCCTCTCTTAAGATTTTTTGGGCTATAGAAAGCCCAGATAAATTACCACCACACGCCCCTCCGTGGCAATCATTTAGCACTACCTCAGCATCCTCATGAGTTAAACAAAAATGGAATCTACCCCACAGCGGTACAAAGTGTTACCCACTATGAGGTAATTCTTAGACACATGACGTAATCGTCATCGTTCATCCTGTCAGAGGTGAGTAGGGACTTTCAATGTTTGTAAATATATAATGATATCCCCATACCATGGGTCTAAAGTTGAGATTAAGAAGATGTGTTCATCGATAAATGTATCTTCACAAACCAACTCCTCGGCCTCGCTTGGGAAATCCGATATAAGCTCTGCAAAAATTAGCGATTTCTTCGATTTTTCCGAAACAAACTCGAGATCGAATTCTTGCAGGATGACAATCCATTTATTATATTTTCCCCCAATCATCATTCGAGTGAGGACGAATTGAAATGGATTGACATGGGCTACAACCAAGGTCTGGCGAAGGAGAATATAATGTCTCAACCATTGAACCGCATGTATGGTAGCTAAAGAAAGCTTCTCAACATGAGAATAACGAATCTCTGCATCAATAAAATTTCGGATCAGATAGTATATGACATGCTCTTGGAGCTCCTCATCCTCTTGAACCAAAACCATACCAATCGTCTCCATGGACGCAGCCACGTAAGGTAGAAAATCACAGCTATAGTCTGGGGGATTAATCACCGAGGCCGATGCTATGGCTTGCTTGAGTGCATCAAAGGACTCCTAGTCTCACTCATCCCAACAAAAGGTGGTGTCCTTCTTCAAAAGATGCATGAAGCCTCTAGTCAAATTGGAAAAATTGACAACGAATCTCCGTAAGAAGTTTTCCATGCCTTGCAAACATTGAAGATGATAGATATTTTTAAGGGGAGACAACTGAAGTATTTCCTCTACCTTCAAAGGGTCGACTCTTATACCCTCTTTAGACACAATGAATCCTAACAAGCGACCTGACTTCACACAAAAGATGCACTTGTGAGGATTTAACCGGACCAAATAATGGCGGAATCTTTCAAATACCAATCTCAAATGATAAGAATGAAGCATTCTCATACGAGAATGAGCAGCAAGGTCATCCAAAAACACTTCGATAATCGATTTGAGATCATGGAAGATCAAGTTCACGGCCTGCTGAAAAGTAGCTCTGACATTCTTAAGGCCAAAAGGTATTTTTCGATATGCAAAATTTCCCCAAGGACAAATAAATGTAGTCTTATGTTGGTCCTCAGGTTTAATTTGTATCTGATTATATCCTGAAAAGCTGTCCATAAAGGAAAAAACCTCGCTACCTGCACACTCATTCAAAATATGATCAATAAATGGTGTGGGGAAATTGTCCTTAGGACAGGCACGATTCAAATCACAAAAATTAGTACATATGCGGATCACTCCCTACTTCTTATCCACTGGAACGGGGTTTAAAACCCACTCTATCAAGGGAATGGGATAGATAAAACCGACTTTCAACAGTTTCTCTATCTCTGCCTTAATCGCGGGTGCTTTCCTAGGATTCACCGCACGTAAGCGTTGTCAAACAGGCTTAGCATTGGGATAAGTCTTAATCTCGTGTTTGACAATACGAGGGTTGATACTTGGCATTTCATCGTAATACCAAGCAAAGATATCATGAAATTCTTTAAACATCTCGGTATATTCTTGAATCTCAGCATGGGAACATTCTGCCCCAATATAGATATTCTCTATCTTGCCAGGATCACAAGAGATATTGATACGAATCGTTGGAGATATATTTGCCATGTTTCCATTAGCCATCAGACTAGGAGAGCTTAATGGAACCATAGGACTACCAATTCTCTCACTAAGAACCTCCGTAAAGTCCTCACGCTCCAAGCGGTCAAGCTCGGGAAGAAATTAAGATCTATGATGGAGCTGTTCCCATAGTGACTCAACTCCCGACATAGCCTCAATAATCACTTCATATGAAGGGAAAACACTATCAAGGCAGTCGTGCACATGAGAATACTGCACTGCCCATGCAGGCAACACATAAGGGTCCTCCTCCTTTGTCCGCGAAGAGGAAGGACTAGGCTCTACAACACTCTCAAGATTAGCTTGATAAGCTACCATAGTTGTAGGCAATAACATGTCTATCATGATGGGCTCACTCGGAGTACTCAGTGTAGGAAGAATCCAAGGATCTTCCATATGACTCATGCGAAAAGGAACTGATCTCATAGATGTCGAAGCCTCACCGGAATTAGACCCTATCATGAGGATCGATGCAGGACAACTAAAAATTCCCATAAGGGATGGATACATGCCTACACCCACACTCCCAGTTGCTGATTGAGAGTGCTCTATGATCGGGATCGAAGCTCCCAAAGATGTGGTAACTGACGGATTCTTGAATGATGTTTAATCAATCATGACTATCTTCCCGTTAAATGGAAAGCATACAACACGAAATAGGGAAGAAGCTACGGCTTGCATACTGTACATCCAATTCCTACCCAGCAAGAGATTGTAGTCAAGGGGCACATCAACCACCTCGACCTCTATCGCAACGGTATTTCCTCCCAAACGTACCTTAAGGGAAGGAAGGATCCCGTGCGGCCTAAACGATCTCCCATAGAACGCAGTTAACATGGTCGCTGATTTACACAACTCAGGAGAACCTAAACCCTTCCAACATGATAAAGACATCACAGAAGCAGCAGTGCCTTCGTTAATCACAGTGAGCTTGACGGTCATGTTAAGACATTCTACGTGAATCAAAAGAGACACATAGTAAGGCAAGCAAGGCTGAAGTCCTGCGGTTTCAAATTTAATCACGGAGGAAGAATTATCATCATCCACACCAATGGCAGAAAGCAAAGACTTCCTTTGCAAAGGACAACTCTGAAGCACTTCCAGTGCAGACATCGCACAAGGAGTGTGGCCCAAATCCTCGACAACTGAATAGTTCTGGTCGGCTCAGGCATTAGGATTGTGCCCTGAATGCTTAAGGACTCCCTTAGGAATTCAAGGTGCAGCTTCAGGTTTATCCACAGGTTTCTCAATATGCAAAGGAGTCCCTGGTGGATCAGGTTCCTTTCCTGGGCTGGGTTGTGACGAACCATAGTCTTTTGCATGGGTCACAACTTTCACAGCACGTACCATGTTAATGCAACCACGACCACTAACCTCTGGTGGATCTTAATCACCATCAGACTGATCATGGGTCCTCGAGTTCATATTTTGATTATTAGGTAAAGGTTTAGTCAGCACAGCTAGGCCCTATGCCAAGAATCTCGAGGCTTCATCGATATGAGGGCACAAGTAAGTGAGGTGATTTTTCTTACATAACTTGCAAGGGAATTTAACCTTACGTTTAGCTTGCTTGTCCCCCCCAGCGTTATGGGAATTCTTGTCATTATTATTAGCATTTTCATTCCTATTCCCACCCTTACGATTATTCTTACCCTTCTTTTTATTCCGTCCGGGCTGCTGGTTACCCTTTTGGTCCGACGATTGCATTGAAAGCACACTCGCTATTTGGGTGGGTTGAGATGAAGCCGTGGCTTGTCCTGAAGAATATTGGTTTATTGACAATTGACTAACTTGTTTTGCAACCGAATCCATAGGTTTAGCAATCGCACAACCAACAATGCCATTAGCATGTGGTCTAGGTTTAACTTTGGGGTCGAAACTAGAACGTAGAGCATTGGGAATGATCTCATATAACAAACTAGACTGAGCATAAATCAAGTCCAGTTACTGCGCCCTAAAAATTGCTTGTTCCTCATTTTTCACTCCGGATGTAGAAACATCCTTCACTATATACGACAAAAAACGACTTAAGGAACCATTCGAGGAGGAATTTCGGCAGTATAAAGGCTTTAATTAACCTCTTTCGTCTACGCCACTCTTGAATATGATCCGAGATATGTGTGGCTTTATCCTGCCAAAATGTCGACAAGAGTTCAGTACCAATGTCATAACGCACTGGTAGATGGAAGTGGTTAAGAAACGTCATCGCTAGGTCATCGATCAAAGCGATATCCCAGCCTCGATAAGCTACTTAGGGCACATTCTAGCCCCTAAGCTCTCTGACACAGGTTTGACCTGATCAACCAATGGAACGATGGACTCATTAGTTTCCATACAGCCCTTTTGATTGAAACTAAGTTGGTCAACAGAAACCAACTTTCCTTCGTGCAGAAACACCACCACTCGAAGAACGACCGAGGAAATTGCACACATGGCATAAGTCCAACTTCTCCCCAGAAGCAAGTTATAATTCAATGGGGCATCAATCACCTCTACTTCAATAGACACTGCTTTCCCTGCCAGCTTAATCTCAAAAGCTATTAGGATACCATGTGGACGAAATGACCTTCTTTCGAAAGCAGCAAGTATGGTTTTCAATGGAACTAGCTCTTGAGAGCCAAGAGGTTTCCAGCAACATAAAGACATGATACATGTGGAAGCACCCTTGTCAGCAAATAGCCTTCCAATGGTTTTTCCACCATAAATGATATCTACTAATAAAGCCACATGATACATCAGACTAATTTTGACATCAGACAAATTAAACTTCGCCATAAGACTTGATGAATCCATACTACCTAAGTCTGCTAAGAGTGCATCTCGCTGGGCGGGACAACTCTGTAGCACCTCTAAAGTTGACATTGCACAAGGGGTTTGGGATAAATCTTCAACTAGAGAGTAATTGGCTACAACCCTCGCATTGGGATTATGCAATGCTTTCTTAAATACACCTTTCCATATCTTAGGCATAGGTTCGACAGGTTTTTGAATTGTAAAAGGGTTAGAAGTTTCACCTATAGACTTACCCTTCTTTAGAGCCTTCGTCTCATAGTTCTTGTTTCTAGTATGGAGCAAGGTATGGGATCGAACCTTGTTGATATATTTTTCTTGAGGGGAATTAGAAGTGCCCCCAGCTACATTAGAAACTGAAATTACATTATGTCCTTAGGGAAAGGATCCTTTAGGATAGCTGGTTGTTGAATTTTTCATAGCTTCTGAGCTTGATCTATAAGAGGGCATTGATGGGTCAGGTGATCTTCCTGGCACAACTTATAGGGAAATTTCACCTTCTTCTTCTCTTCCCCCCCCCACATCAACATTATTTTTTGGTTTAGGCTTGTTTTGGTTTCCCTCACCTTTCTTCCCCTTTTTCTTTTTTCCACTGGGCTACTGATTTCCCTTTTGGGAGGATTGAGGAAAAACATTTGTGTTTTGGGGTGAGGGGGCAGCCTTTCCTACCTCTATTGTAGACTATTTAACAGACAACTCATGGAGTTTTTTTTCCAAATATTCTATGGTGCGAGATTTAATTGAACCAACCACACCATCCGCATGGGGTTCAGGCTTAGGTTTCTTGACATTATGTGTTGGCTGCGGTGCATCATGGATGATTTCATATAGCATCCTAGACTTCGAGTATATCAAATATAGCTGGCCCTGAGGATAGCCTCTTCCTCATTAGTTACTCCCAAAGTGGATACATCCTTAGATATATACATAAATAAGGACTTAAGGAACCATTCTAACAAAAACTCAGGAGGCATAGTGGCCTTAATAAGCCTCTTCCGCGTTCACCACTCTTATATGTGATCCAAAATGTGGGTTCCTTTATCCTGCCGAAAGGTGTACAATAAATATGAACCGGAATCATACCAGATAGGAAGCTGGAAGTGGTTAAGGAACACATTGGCTAAGTCCCAAAAACTGTCAAACGCAACAGAGGGTAATTCGATGTACCACTTTTCTATAGCACTAGTCAGAGTTCTTTGGATCAATATCAATCAAATGGTGTCGTCATTCAGCGAGTTGGAAGAGCACCACAAGTGAAAGATCGTGATATGAGCCCCTGGGTCTTCACCAACTTTACCTTTGAATTTTGGGATGTCCGAAGGTAGTTGAGTAGGGACAGCTGGAAAAGTGGCATCATGCTTCACTAAGTCATTCATTAACTTGGACAAATATGGCAAGTTTAAAGTTTCCAGGAATGTAAGTTTGGGCCTGACCATAGCCTGAAAAGTATGATCTTGGGAAGTAGAAGGACTTTCCCCCTAGTTCGCAAATGTAAAGGCGGGGTTTCCCCCAGCTACCGATTGCGAAGTAGTTGGACTACTTTGATAAGGATTCCACCCATAAGTCAGTGGATTTTTCATGTGTGGTGTAGTGTATGTGGTTTGAGCCATTCTAGTTGAGACTGGAGTCTGGAAAACAGGAGCAGGTATTCCTCCGCTAAAAAGAAAAAAAGGAGAGCCCATGAATGGAACCGAAATCGGCGTTTGGAAACCTTGACCATAAGAGTTAGCATTTCTAAACTGCATCCCCACATATGCAGGTGTAGGACCTACATAAGGAGTGGATTGGGGAATGTGCCCTGCATTCCATGGGAAACCCTAGAAACATGAAGAGGATCCAACAGGACCACTCTGAGCAGTGTGTGCAAAAGAGGGTGAAGAAAAAGGTGCACTGGGGATCCCAGTCACCACCCCACCAGAAGAGCCTGCTGCATTTGTGGAATTCAGTTGTTGAAACACCCGACTAACTGGAGCTAAATGCGCAGTAGGTGTATTTGTTCTAGGAGTACCAACCAGGGGATGTTGCACTCCTTCAGTCGGAATGGCTAATATGGGGGTAGATGGACCCTCTCTTGAGCTAGTCATAATTCTGCTCACGGGAACACCAATCACAGGTGAATCAAATGGAAAAAGTTGGACGATCATGGGATCGTTTAAGTCAGTAAGAGGTGAATTAAAGTTTCTTGCAAACTCGTGATCCTGCAAGTCTTCTATCTTTACTACGGTTGTATCAACTTCGTTTGTCTTAAGTTCCAGTTCACCTGGAACTTCACTAATTCCTACCAATTCAAGAGAATCATCTATATCTAATCTCCGCCTTTGAGGGGGAAGTGGAGGCTCCACTGTAGCAGCTGGAGGAAGGTTTCACAACCTTCTTGATATTCTAAGAGATTGTTCCTCCATGATTGAAAATTGACTCTTCACACACCCTAGGGCAGACTAAACACTAACAAACCACACAGCAATCACTACAAAATTTCCTAAAGTGAAAAACGAACACAAAGGGTATAAGATATGCTTTCCAAAATAAATCCTAGAGACAGTTACTTGGCATCCCTGTAGATGTTCTTAGGCACAAATAGAGGAATCAACCACCGCCCTCCCACACCTTCTACCGGGGTAACCTTCCAAGCTCATCCAAGGTCAACCACAAATAGCCTTTTGGTGTACCTGTGTATGAACCCTAGATGCCAAAGAGACTAAAGGATACCACAACTATACTGACAGTCTAGGGGGATAATTGCAAGCCTAGTTCGTACGCATGGGCAGGGTAGCAAATCATGAAACCCTGTCAAAGCCGGTACCGCATGGGGCCTAAAGGGTGGTATTGACAGAAGTCCCCAGATGCGCAAAAACCTTGGTCTACGCTTTGACAAGGAATCAGAGGGTTATCTCCTCACTCCAAGCCTCCACGCAGCCTTGTGCTTAACTACCGTTTGAGAGGAGCTTCCCAGATACAATCAAC